>VOQJ01009830.1:2684-23900 GCA_015052665.1 Apistogramma diplotaenia
AAAAAAAAATATAATATATATATATATATTTTTTTTTAGGACAAACAATCTTGCCTACAAGCGAAATTAGGCCAGACAGCATCTCTCAGCTCATGTCTGACAAAACAGAAGTGGAGTGTCAAAGTAATTTAAATAGTATTTATATAGATAAATAGTGGGCACCTGAAAGGAAAGTATGCATATGCTTGAGTGTAAGCTTTTAGGTTACTTAAGAGAAAATATGTTTATTGGCACCTTATCAGGATATTATAAGCACAACACAACCTCTAAGTAAACAGCTGATGAGGCAACCAGCAAGAAAAAAAAAACTATCAACTGTAAACCAAGCAAACAAATATTTAGGGCACCACTGTTTATCAGCTTGGATAAAAGATAAAAAAGAAATATAGGACTGAGGCTTTCTGCTACAAGCACAAATGGCATGCTGAACAGAGCAGCTCTCCACAGGCACGCAGAAAAAGAGATTAAGTAGGATGTTAAAAAGCAAAGAGATGATAAAAGAGCAATAAAGAACCCTGGCAAATTCTCTTCTGCTGAACTGAACCTTTAGCAGGTCATGTGTTTCCAAAAATTAACACTTTACTGTATCAGTCCCCCGAGTTAAGATGGTACATTCACAAACAAACATAAAGCTGCTGAGCTACACAAATCATCAACATCTTCATGCACCACAAGTGTGGCTGAATGTGAACGAGCAAACTGAAACACATTTTTTCGTTTTAAAAAGGGAGAGCCAAAGACAGCTACAGTCAGAGTATCCATATCTTGATGTTTATATGAGGACATGTGAGAATAGCCTGTATTAGAATGACATTACCAAGTGTTTTGTAAATGTTTTTGCTATAAGTCATAAATGTCAGTGTATGCCTCCGTACCAAAGCTCCAGTCCGTCCTCCAGCAAATACACATGTGGCGGCTGCGAAACATCAGTGCTCAACTGGATGACGGGAAGGAGAAAAGGGTACAGGTTCTTGCTTTCTGCCCCAAGTCCCTGTGAGGACACAAAGATACAGGAAGTCAATGCAAAAAGAAAACCTGACAAAGAATGCACTTTAAAAGCTGCTTTGAGCTTCTGTTTAATGGGTTTTCCTTGCAGATAAACTAAGCAGCATCAACACCCTTTCCCAGAAACTGACCATACCTCAATGGATCAGGTAACTTGGGGGACCAGCACCCTGAATGACATGACATATGCTTCCACTTTGAGAAACAGGGAGGAAGCTCTTTGTAAGCACGGGGCGTTTCTTTGGCTGCAAAATACTTGCTTTAAGGTGCAAGAGTTGTTTATGGGCTTTTTTTTTTTTTAATCCTCATTTTATGTCCCTTTAAAACACAGTGGACCTATTAAGTTCGATTTTTGGAAAAAGCTTGGGTACAACTCCTGGAACTAAGTCAGAGGTCATTTACGGTAGATTTTAATGACGTTTAAGATGGCACAAGGGTAAGTGTAAGAAATGACGGAATTTCCCCTTGGGAAATTTTTTGTTGCCAAGATCCACTTCACATGACCTTCGTTACTAATGCACCGGACACAAGTATGTGCCTATACTGTAAGATGGAGAAAGGGAATGGGCAACTGAGCAGTGTGTCATTTTGACCTCAATAGAACCATGCTGCTTTTAAATCACAGGGGATATAAAACAGTGCTACTGGAAGCACAGGTGAAGACTTTAAAAACCAAACCCATTATTCGAGGTACATTACCACAAATAAAATGCTGCATTTGACTGCGAGAGAGAGCACTGCTCGATTCAAATTCCGCTCTACATAACTGTTGTAGCTATGTGTCTCTGGAATAACATGTGGTCATCTAATAAAGATTCTCACACACACACACAGCAAAGGGCCACGGGTCGGACGCACGTTCCAGAATGACTCACTGAGGTTAAGGTCTGTACACTGTGATAGCCACTCCGTGTGTGAAAATGCCTCACACTCCCTGAAGCTCTCTTTCGCAATTTGAGTGGTTCCCCACTATCCTGACAGGTTTTACAATGCACTGAACACTTCTTAACTCGACTTTATTTATTTCAGCAATCGCATTAGTGGCTCCTTAACAGTCTTTGCAAATAATTTGTCCCTTCTGACAAATATCGTTTCCATGACCACGGTATGTGTATTCTGACATGGTTGTTGAATAAATGGGAAGCTCCTCACCAACTATCCATCTACATACACACAACATAAATTTTATATATATTTTATACACACACACATGCATGCATGCACTGTGGTTATTGTTTGAAGTCACTCAAACAATAACTGCTATTGAATTGGCAAGAAAAAAAAGGCATTCAAGTTCAGTTCAAAGTTTGTTTCATAAAAGGCAGAAGACAACCTGCCTTTAAGCAAAACTGTCAGTGCAGTTACTGACAAAGGCAAAGACGAGTACACAGAGACACACACACACACACACACACACACACACACACACACACACACACACACAAACATCAAACATCAAACGCATAAACACACATTGGGTCAAGCACAAGTTGCAACTTCTCATGCCAACAAACATGTTTGGTCTAAATTATGGATTGTGCCTTATGAAACTGTTTTTTTTACCCTTGATACATCACTTCCATCTTCTTCACTCACACCCTCAAACTCCTCTTGATGAAAACTTAATCGCCATCTGACACCGTGCCCATTTAAAGCAGCCTGTCACTTTGAGCTTTACCAGCGCACTTTGTATATTCAATAAAAACACATCATTTGGAAGAGGGCAATGAGGAGAGGATGCTGCTGATGTGTGCATGGCCTCAGTCCCATTTGGGGGATTTTTGTTTTGGGGGATCAAATATTAAGGTGAAGATTTAGTAAAAGGTTGTGGTAAAGTTAAGATTAGCTTAAGCTATCCTAAGATTAGGCAAATACTGGTTATGGTTAGGCTTAAAATGCATCTCCAAGTCCTCAAAAGTGTTGAAACATGACTGCGTGTGTGTAGCATGGGAATTAATCTCTGTGAAGGCAGAAGATCCAAAGTAGTATTTCAGAACTGTCAGCTCTGTTTTACTGATAGCATGACATTAATTTGATCTAAATATGCTCTCTCCTGCATTTATGTGGGTGTAAAAGGGAGACAGCATTTCTCAGTGCCCAGATGGTGCAATCCTCTTTCTCCATCAAAAAAAAAAAAAGACCTCTCTTGCAGGCAAAACTGAAGTTTTGTCAGCCAATATGTCAGCTATTATACCGCTGGATCACTGACGAACATGAGTTCGTTGTGCCAGTCCGAGCTGAACGTAAGCCAGTCAGTCATCCATAGCCACTCCTTCGTAATCCTTTGCATCCAGACACCAGGTACATCAGGGATCATAACAGAAATACCTCTACTGTACCTTACATTTTTACCTTTTAACATTCACATTATACTGCATGTATTAATATCTAATTAGTATGTGGCACCACAGTTGGATAATCGGAGGCCCTTTAGCTGCAGTTTCTCATCGTGTTTGCCAGATGTGTACTCGTGTTACTCTCAGAGGAAATGTGTTTGTATCACTAATCATTTCATTTCCCATCATGAAGTAATGCAGCCGCAGCCACACGAGGGTCCAAATATTATTCAAGTCTGAGATAAGTGCCTTTAATCCATAACATCAAACTTCCAGGGACAAATATTATTCGCAGTATTCATCATTTTGGGGGTTTTCATTACCGATATCTACAATTAAGTTGCAGATATTTGCAATCTGAAACTTAATCCTGACGAGTCGTGAATCATTTTGATATCTTTAAATCTTGCAGTAATCAAAATGAGGCGGACATCTTTTGACTCTGATTCTGCTCGGTCCAAATGAATAGAATAGAATAGCCTTTATTGTCATTATACAGCTGTACAATGAAATTGGACAAAATGTAATTAATTATCAGGGAAAAAAAAGACACCAGCTGTGACTCTTGATTCCTTTGGGAAATAAAAAAAAAAACCCTGATATAACAGATACAGTAAATACTTGACACAGCTGCTGGTGAACATTTCGTCTGCTCACAATAATCATACAGTCAATTCACCAATTTTTAAAGTGAAAATAAAAAGTAAAACTGAAGCACATAAATCCAGCCAGCATTAGCAACATGTGGTCAGAAAAGAAAAGATGCGATTATTGCTGGAGTCCCAGAACAGTACCACCTAACACAACCTATGCACAAACACTGAGCCGACTAACGTAGAAAATACAGAAGCATAAAATGTAAGTTTAGGATGCACCGTACCTGAACCAGGTGGATAAGAGTAGTGAGTATGGCACACCGAAGCATGTTGTGTTCTTCAGATTGCTTCCAGAGCAGCGGCAGGTACTGAACTAGACAGCCTACATAGGGCCGTATCTGAAGGAAAAGCACATTAGATGGCAAATAAGAAGAATGGGTCCAATGGATTTACAGAAATTACGTCTCATTTGGGAGCAGAAAGAGGGACAATGGTGAATTCTGATTCTCTGCTGCCTCAGCAAAGTGATGCACCTATTTATCCTCTGGCCAAACACAGTCCACTCAGGTATTCGCCTCACAGGTGTGTTAATGCTGTATATATTCTTGGTATAAGAAAAACAAGGACACATGCAATAAGAAATTCTACCTTTTAAAGCTTTTTCCCCCGCTTTAAGCAGTAAATTGAGATCGCATTCCTTTTATCCTCCCTGGCCTTCCTAGAAGCCCAAATCAGCTACTTCAAAACACATTTCAGAGGAATAGCTTAGTAAATAAAATACTAGACAGGTAAGTGAAAATGCACCCTTTTCTTTCCTTTTAAATATGTCAGCTAAGCGAAAATTAAATGTGTCAACTTTATAATCTGCAAAAACTCTCATGGAACCCAATTTGGCTGACACATTTTGTCAGTGTCTGTAGCTCCAAAGCAGCTAAGGAATTACATTTTACCAAACCACAGAGGATATGAAGCATGCACGCTGCATGCAAAACCTGACATCTTTATGCGTACCTGCCTTCCACACTACAGCATCTGTCACAATCGTTTGTTTTTATAACAAAATAGTGTTATATTCATTTTGTTCTTAGATTACACGAAATCTGTTGTTTAAATAGTGGAAATATCTGGGTAGTTAGACACTAAGTGGACTACCATCACTCTCATTCCTGTGTGAAATTACAAAACGTGATGGCACACTGTGCAATTTAGGTGCAGTTACTGTGCAGCCAGCCAACTCTAAGGCATCTGAGTATGGCTCTGAATTAACGACTTCAGAAAATGTCCTGCCTTTTCTTGTGCTGACTTGTGCTAACCCTTTCTATTCCCTGTAGTGGCTATGTGGCCGAGCTGCAGACCCCACACTGGGATTTTTTGCTCGATTACACCTTCATGAGGAGCCACCTAGGAGTAGAGGGAACAGTAAAAGAGAAAAAAAAAAGAAAAGAAAGAAATGCTGTGAAGCCTTGAGGAGAGAGATAAAAAAGTGAGAAAAAAAGATACCCACAAACCAACCTGGGGTGACATTTGTGAGAGTGACAGCATAAAAAGTAGCTAAATCTCATCACATCTGTCATCATGTTCATTTCAACTCAAGCCATATTCATGGTTTCATTGCCTAGTTCCTCATCTGCTGCCCCCTCTTTGTGCGTTCAGAATCCCTCGTGAGAAGGGTTAGAATATTGATGGGAATACCAGTGACACAAGAGGTTTAGTCAGAGGCAGCGACTGGGTAAGACTTAACCAGACTGACAGTTTGCAACGATAAAAGCCATTTCTGTGACAGATTTAAGTCAAGGAATTATTTAAGGGATGCCACTTAAAATGCATCTGAATAGAACTTAGGCGGGGGTCAAGAGGAAAGTCATTTTGTGAGGGTTGGCAGTTAAATAGATTAGAACAACTTAATGGGTGCTCAGAAAATCAAATCCATATGGTTACAAAAGGACTGCACTGGCAACGGGGAGACTGTATCTTTGTATCACTGTAAATGAGAGTAGACATCGGAGCAAATGCTGCTCGAGGCCTTGTGATTAACCAAGAATCAAGAACTGGGCTTTATCTTTTAAGACAGATGGCTGTTTTACCTTGGTGGTATGGCTATAGCACAAGGTGACTGATGATTTATATCTGTGATTTGATGTTTTTAAACAGCTTCACATGCTCCCTGCAGAGTCCGAGTCAATAACTACAATTTGTGGAGTTACACTTCAAAGAGCACTGTCAGAAGGTATCTTTCCACATGTCCAACACAAGAACTCCTTCAAAGACACTTTGGAGTGTCCCTCAACTTCACTTTCCATACTGTAAATGACAATGGCACTGTAACGAGTTATATAGCAATATGAATATGCATAGTGCGTGACAACACCTGTCTGACATCAAAAATCTCACCTGGATGTTTACTCTCTCGATGACACAGGAGATGACATGAAGCACCTGCATTTTAGTGTCGCACTCAGTCACCTGCTGCAACAGCTGGAAGAGCAGCCCAAAGATGGACTCAAGATACTACAGAGAGAAAGAGCTTAAATGTTAGATAAACTCACTCCATATATCTAAAAACCATTTTTCTTCTTTATTTCAGTTTAATTTTATGTTCAAGACCTCATGAAAAGCTTCTACTCACTGGAAGGAACTGTTCTGTCCGGAACTCAAAGTCATCAACAGGTGATCATGAGTTAAAGAAGAAGTCATACTTGAGAGTAGACAGAAATGTATGCACTTCACCAAGACACATTCAAACATTACACATTTGTTTTGGTGAAGATGCAGTTCATTTTCAATAACACTCAAAGCATGATAAACTGTCGAAGTAATGCCTATCAGAAAAATAGTGTAGCAATCAAAAGGATATTGAGTTTAAGAGTTGTCGCTGTCTCAATTCGCACCTATAAAAAGAAAAGAAAACACAAAGTTCAAAAGGTATTAGCTAATCAAAGTTGCAGAGATTGAAAGCATGACTTTGCAGTTTAAACATCTGGTGAAGTATGCAAAGATATAACAAATACACATATATTAACCAAAGACTAATTAACGCAGGTAATTGCAACATCAAGATGAAAAAAAACACAAACCCAAACTCGGATTTTAGTTCGGAACCCAACACTAAAATCACTTTTCAAAAACAAATTAAGGCAATTTGCAAGGCAGGACGTTTGCTATCAAATGCTAGCAGCATAATCTGGCAGTGTGAAAGTGATGGGAGCTTAGGGCCAGAAAAAACTCAAATGCCAGTCCACAAACATTTCAAGGATTAAATTCGTACATCTCTCTGGATGCATTAAGGAAAGATAAACCAGTCATAGTAGGTCATCCAGCTGATGAGCCATCACAGCTCACAGGTTATTGCTTCTTAAAGGACAAAAGTGACATTGACCTTAAGCACAATTTGGATGAAGACCCTTTAGGTGATCGCTGTGTGCAAACAGATTAAACTCTTAACATTTGGCTAGATAAGATAAATCATTTATCCCAGATTAAAAAATTTTTTTTTACAGCAAATCAGCAAGAGTGATTTTGTCCATTTGTTTTTGCTATAAGAATGTTATCTTTAGTCTGTCAAAGGTTTTCCAAGGTATATAAATTTTGCCTCAAAAAGGTGTTTAGAATGTATTTGGCCTGCAACTGGAATACAACTGGGGTTAATAAAGACTAATAAATATGATTATGCCGTCTCCCGTAAGAGCAGCACATGTTCCGTTTCCTAATGGTAACCAACTGATTTCTTCTGGAATTAAGACCACCTTCCACCTTTATTGTGTCTCACTACATTATTTCATATTCATAAACTGACTGGAAAACTCATTTGACCTCTCTGCGTGTCTCTCATATGGTTTTATAGAGCACAATGGATGGTTTTATAGAACACAATGTGTATACAACACAAATATTTGTTGATGAAATATGGGCTCTGTTCTTGGCCCTGAGATTTTCTCTCTGCATTTCACCTTTTGACCAAAATATAGGTGGTCTCCGAAGCCTGTATGTATCCATGCTGTGTGCTGATCTAATTTTCATCTCTACTTTCATTTCTGTTCCTCTCTGCTCTTCCCACATTATAATCGAGAAGCTACTTGGCTACTTTCCATGACGCATGTACCATTTTTGCATGTGCACATAACAGTATCAACAGCTTATTTGTTGGAATATACAAATAAAAATAAAAGTAACTTTAGTCTTTAGGCCTGATGGTCCATGCATTTTCAAATAAGACAAGAACAGAGTTAAGTAGGCTTCTTTGTCTGTCCGAGGTATTCTGTTATAAGTCAAGCCAGACAACAAACTGCATAGAAACTGTGCTTAAACTGCTCTGATTATAGCAAACATTATTTGCTGTAATCAATTAGTTACAAAATTTATGATAAAAACTTTATTTGGGGTCTGCCAGGCCTATTTTTATTGTATTACTTGCTGCCACCATATTAGCTGTGTCATAATACATAAGCCAAGTTGGGGTGGGGTGGGAGGGTGGTGTTTTGCTTTGGGCATTTTTTAGTTTGTTTTGTTAGGAGAGGGAGCACATTTGCAGAAAGAAATCTATGTAATGTCTATACACTTCAAGCTAATCCGGTCACATCAAAGTTGAGTCAAGTTTTTTGAAGTTACTTGTTTGACACAATGCTTAAATTTTCAAGCTTCAAATGGATTCTGAGGCTTCCACCTTATTTTTCATAAAAACTACGATATGACTGCAAAAACTGTAGCTTAAGGTGTGAAAGCTATGCATGCCTTAAATAATTAACTTAAAACTACTACTAATTACTTGCAACAAATATGGTGACAAACATATCAGCTGTATTTTTCCACAGAACAGTTAAGGTACATTTGACAAATGCAAAAGGAATAAAATTATTTGTATGACAATAATAATATGGGCTAATGATAATATAAATTCATGAACAAGAATTTTAAGCTCTTGTTCTTTGTTGAAAATACAGATGATGAACAAAACAAGCAAAAAAAGATAAATCAGAATTTGAGACAGTCTGCACTCTCTGTCCATATGCTCATAAAATACTGAATAGTGTTTTAATAATTCTGTATACATTAACAAGCAACAAAAGGAGCATGTTCATGGAGTGGGCCCCACAATCGCCATCAGCACTGGCCTTGTTGGCAATTCAAACATTTCTGAGTGAAACTACATTCTGATTCAACAAAGCACTAAAAAACAGTTTAATAAAATACTCAGATCAATTTCATATAAGCACATATATAACGTCTGACGTTACATTAAACATTCACTTTAAAATGTTATTGATGTTCAAAATTTCAGAGATACCCCCCAAAAAAACCAAAACATTAGATACATGCTAAATGTAAAAGTGACTGAAGGTCAGACAAGAGAAAAATTGTATACAACTAACGACTCCATAGTGAAAAAAAAACAAAACTAAATTATTTAAAGGAAAACTAAACTGCTAATGAGCAAAGTCTAAGAAAACTGCATGCATGCACGTTAAGTAACAATACATATCCTCTTCTGGAAAATATTTCAGCAAACACTCAGCGATAAACTGTTACCTAAAAAAAAACATTAACATGAACGGCCCTGGCAGATAAGCAGCAACAATTTGCACAAATTGAAGCTGCAGCTGAGTTAAGTTGCATTTTAAGGCATGAGAAAAAATAATTAATGATTAGTCTTTGGGTTGTCTGTCTCAGACAGATAATTTCTAAACAAATTAAGGAGTTCCACTGATGTTTGAGCCAAATTCTGATCTTGAGCAAAGTTCATTATAATGTGAAAGAGCATTCAGATGATTTTATATCCTAGACAATCTAAATTAGACACAAAAATTGCTTTTCAAAAACTGATTGCATTTAAAATAAATAAAACTATATATATAATATTTCCAAACTTTCCCAATCCATATGAGTTGAGCAAAACTTTGCCAGGTTGCACAACCAAAGGGACAATACTCTTTGAACATACATCACATTTTGGGGGTGCAACTTATTTTAGAAACAGAAGACAACATGGTTCCTCTAGATTAGACTTCATTAGTTCAGAAAAGGTACGGCTGCTTTTGATAGAATTTTTACAAATTAAATGTAATCTGCAAAGTTGGCAGGAGATTATTCAGGTAAATCACAAACTTGTTTACTCTCAAAGAACGTGCTAACAGTTTATTTTTGCAAATGACAGCAACTGCAGTTATTGGAGACAAAATGTGACAATCTGAGATCCAAGAAAATCAGCTCCATTTCAAAATGAAAACATTCAAGTTTTAATGCGTTCTCATGAAAACTATACTTTTTGGAAACGGGCTCCAGAGTGGACTGTTTCTGAAAGGCTCTGGCCTCTAACCTCAAGAAAATTATACTATATTAAATAGAATATATTATATAGAAAAATACTTGCCATCAACACTAAGATTCTGTGAGTAAACAAATAAGAATGCAGCTTCAAGTGCAAGAACTAGATTTGCCTTAAAGGAAATGAGGAGATGGGGGAAAAAAACCTGTCACAATTCAAGCAACACAAATCTGTGATCTGAGATTTAGCTCATGAATGCCTCTGATGAATGCTAATAAAGTATGTGCATGGATGCCTGGTTCAAAAATAAAGCTCCATGCGCAACACCACCTCAGAAGTCTGCACATACTGTAAAAATTTACACTTTTCAGAACAAAGGCAATTACAGATATATTTGCACCTTAAATAACTCACCATGCTAAACCAGTTCTAAATACATTTTTAACCTCAATTCTACATGAAATTTACCACAAAAAGAGCAAAACAAATCCTTAATACAGTAAATAAAATCAGAAATTATAAAATCGACTTCATATTGTTTACATTACAATGACGAGGGCATAAACTCAGTGGAAAAAGTGTTATAGGTCACAGATCATGTTTTCACATGGACTTCTACATAATGGGACTTCTTTTTCAACTAAGAGTGTCGTCCTTCCATAACAAAGAAGAGTTTAAGGCATTTCAGCATTAGCTGCTACATTTATCTTCGAAATACAATGTGACCTGGCGCTGAGGTGGCTCAGTGGTAGAGCAGGCGACCATACAGTATATGCCACAAGACGTATATGAAACCAGCTTTCTGCCTTGCGTGAGGGACACACACAGGAAAGGTAAAACCTGACAGGAAGCGCTAACAGGAGATGGAAAGTCACATGGTGGATAAGGTTAGCATTTCAGGTAATATTTTTCAATTTAAAAAAATTTCAGCCTTTTCATGGCTGTACTGGACAGCCTGTAGTGGAGAGAGACAAGAAAGTGTGAGAAGGGAAAGACTGGAAATGTCGACAGCTCAGGACTTGAACCTGCGTCGCCCGCCTGCTCACACCTTGAGCCACCCTGGCGCATCAATTAAAATTTTATTCACAATACGGTTCAGGCTGAAGAGACAAGTTTATGTTAACTAAAACTAAAACGTTAAGGGCTTATGTTATAGTGTTATTGGGAAAGCACTACCTAGGCTACTTTTGCACTTATATTTGACGTGCAACAATAGATTCCCACTTGAATTTCATAGTCTGTCATCAAAAAGGATGGAAAATGCCCTTCATTTTGTTTGCACTAATAAATGTTGTTGCTTACAAGCTGAAATCACGATTAAACAACATTCTGTATTTTTTGCAGGCAGCAAATTGGGTGAGTGTGAGTGGTGGAGAGCTGCAATTGTTGTGTTTGTTCTCCCCCAGACATCTGAGGACATTACAGCAGAGTTCAGCACTTGGCATAGCACGTGAATGTCTAAGAAAACCACAAGCCTGCTCCCGGTCACACTCCTGACCAGATGCGCCTTCATTAGTCCACTGCAATGCCTCTTGTTTGGTATCCGTGTTGTAGCTATAGATCCAACTTTCTCCACCAGTAAATATATTTGAAATGCGAGTTTGGCCTTTTAATGTCAAAACGAACTTTGCAGAATTTGATATGATCCTATTTCTGTCCCATAAAGCAAATGGCAAAGTACTGTATATGAGCATTTGCAACAACCATGTGAAATGTGAAATCCTGATCTACAAAAATGACTCCCAGCATGTACGTGTTTTTTTTTATCTAAATGGGCAGAAATGCAGCACCAGCTTTACATGAAGTGAGCCCCTTTGAATCAACTCTTCCAGATTTGTGTTGTATTTGAATTGTACTTTAACAAACTCTACAAAGTTTAAAGCAAAGAAACTTAAACTTGGTCAGTCTAAAAGCCTTTGAATTATCATTTTTGTTGTAAGCTGTAAATCTTATGCAATTTGCCCAATTTCCTAGACTTTGTTAGGGTTCTGGTATGAACAAATAAGTCACAGCACTACATCCTACCAACAAGAGGTTCTAGGTGCTGTGCTTATTCAGTCCCTGCCTATGACCTATAGCTTCCTGTACTTTCATAAGATACTCCTAGAAGGTTCATCACCACCTAAAATTTGTATAAGAGCTTGAGTCATACATGAAATTTCTATTGTTCATCTATCATATAGCACATGACAGATGATTTTTGAGTGTTAGCTAGTGGACACGAGAAGTGACATTTTACTACTATCCCTTAAGAGAGCCGATCCCAAACATGTGTAGTTTAAGTATTTAAATCACAGCTTTAATTACAATATCACTTTACTGCATATACATTCTTTTAAAAGACGACAATCAAGTGCAGGAAACATAACAAATGCCAAATGTAATTTCAACTGAGATGACTGTGGCATAAAAACCGCATTCCAAAATTGGATCATGGGTTTGTCAATTAAAGTGTTATTAATGGTTAACTGAATTAGTTTCAATACAACATTGAGTTGTATTTTCTAAGAAATACACAAGAAAAAAGAAACTCTACAGTTAGTAATAAGCTGAGAAAAAGGATGGAAAAACAACTGTAATTAGGTTTGGTTTTTTATGTAGAAAGATGGCAGCACATTAGCTATGGTTCCATACTATTAAGCAGAAAACTATTTGTGTAGCCGACTGTGCACTTTTGCTAACAGCCTATTTCGGTCATTAAGAACTGAAGGGGAGTTTTTGTTTTATTTATTTATTTTATATAAGAACAAAGCACTGTCATTATAATAAGCACTTTTTAAAAAAGAACACCATCTGTAACTGCCTTACCACCAAGTCAGGATCCTGCATGAGACTTAAGATGACCTCATAGAGTAGAGGCCGAAGGTCAGATTTGAACTTGACAGAGATCCACTGCCCTATTAGCCAGATGACTCGTCTGCGAATCAGCTTGTACCTGAAAGAGAGAAAAAGACGGGGGGTAACTTCTAGCTGAAGAGAAAAACTTTAGCAGATGACTATTCTGGATTCTTCAATTATCTCATAATATGGAGAAATTAACCAGCTGGCTCTCTAATCTTATAACAATAATGTGAATGCACAGTAGCAATTAAGGAGTCATTAAAAACTACTGGGCCTATTCAAATGATGAAATCTACACTGTCATTATTTTAGCTTATTAAGGAATTTTTTTAATTGTTGCTTCCTATATGCAGGAGACATTATATAATTTGTACTCTCAGGTAAATGCCACTGTTCCTTTGTTACACCCTACAGTTATGTTCAATGTTGACAATAGTCTGGTTATAAACATCTCTACATGCATGTGAAAAGCAGAGATATTAATACTATAAAACAATTAAATTATGTAGATAAATAAACCTTTACATATGCAAATCCAAGGAATGAAATTAGAGTAGGCGTTTTTTTCTGAATGAGTCTATTGTGTGTGCATTTATTTGAATTAATTAATATGAGCAAGAGACTTAATGCACGGGAAACTGTGAAACCTGTGACTAATGACCAAGCAGGTGAACTGCTCTAGTTAGAAAACGAGAATTTTTTTTTTCAAAATGAAGTACCTGGGTTCTGAGGGGTTATTTGACAAAACTAAGTTGCACGTCTAAATCGCAAGGCACTGCATGTTTGGAAGTAATTTTTTTGCCAATTATATTTAGTAAGCCTGTGTCAGTATCTGCTCATTTTCTTTATGTCTAAGGACCACCTTGGCAGTAATGACAGGGATGGAAGGACAAGGGAAGACAGAGATGAGGATAGGGAGTGACACTATTGTTGGCTTCCTGTCAAATATCCACAGGGAGGCAGAGATCATAACCTGGGCCACCAGCCAGAAGATGCTAAACAACGGTATGACTCAAGATGTAGAGACGGAAAACAACACTGCATGTGTGCATTAGAGTTGTGCTGATGTAGGATGATGTCAGGGATCGATGATGGTCAAAGGTTAATGGCTAAAGCTCACTAATCAAGGGGATTTTTTTTGTTTCCCTATTGGATGAGACAGTGATCCATCACAATCACCATCAAACGGGAGCAAATGGGAAGATATTTCTGACTGTTGGGCTGATTTTTAAATCTGATCTTAATGAGACTGAATTTACAGACTGTCTTGTTAACTTTCTCTCCCCACCCCAATGAAAAACTCAGCTATGTGCGGGGAGGCTACAATGAAGAGCTCAGGAAAGATATTTCACATGGGGGCAGAGCTGGTAAACATTCTTCATACTGGAAGTGGTGTAGCCATTTGTCTTTTACCCATGCATTTAATTTGTTTGTGTGTGTGCGTGCAGAGGGATACCATAATGGCATGCTGTTCTAGCACCCAGCAGCAATGTTATTAGTCATCAGCGATGCCACAGGGGGGCAACAGTTTGACTGGACTATGAAGCAAATCTCCCAACTCTAGTGTGCATGCACAAAACCATGCAGAAAGGTGTGATCTAAAAAATGTATAGCCATGTAAAGCATCACTGATAGAAAAGAGTGGCACTGTGTGTGATGACTGTTGTCATACTACCACTCACACCAGTTAAAGTCTGTGGCTGTTGCTAATATTTTATGTATTCTTTAATCCTTAAAGCCCTGAGTTTAGTGACTTTTAACCTGTTAGACTTGCACAGCTTTTCATTAATTAACAAGATTGCAGTCTTGCAGCTTCATATTTGAACCCTAGTCTCAATAATGGTCCATTAGTATGTTGGACCTAGTAACATTTCCATATCAATTTCAAAACTGGAATAAGTCTAAGGGTAAGCATTTAATTAACAGATAAACACACACATGATCAGGCATCGACGGGCACTGGCATGGGCTTTAATTAAAAAGAATCTGCCTGCATCAAGAAGCAGGAACCAGCTAGAAAAGTTGGCAATGTGGAAAGAGATGCAGGAGGCTCAGAACACAGACACAAAGGTTTTGAGACAAATGTTCCTTTGACTCCATCACCGGTGCCACCACAGCAGCATCACCACACACAAGTGAGATGGCATCATGACGACTGGTAGGGACACATGTGCTTATATGATTCTATATAATGTTATAGTAAACCATTAACAATATGTGTTTGACTGTTTATACAACTTTATACTCGAGTATACAACAAACAAATCCTTTCAATTGTCAGCATTATAGCTGCCATTACAATAAACAAGTTAATGAGTCACTCACAGCTACATCTGAAGTGTCTAACAGATTACATATTTCCAGGGCTATGTTGCTTCTGTGCATGACTGACTGGTGAAAAAAAATACTAAATATCTGCTTCAGCTGGGGAGATTACAGGTGGTACAGACTATTATTAGTGCGCTAGCAAAGTGGAAGAAAAGATTAGAGAAGCAGATGGACAGGCAGGTTGACAGAGGTATTTGTCAAAGGTCAGACATGATTCATCCATGCTAAAGCCGTTTCCACCTCCACAACTTCACACAGCTGTCAGGAACCCTGTTCATCATTCTGGCAAGCCCACGGGAAATCCACGGACAAAAAATGAGCCCAATGGAATTCTCATTGCAAGACGAAGGGGAAAAAAACTATTTTCTGTGGAGATTTTGCACAGTTCAGGCCATATAAATATAGATGGTTTGAATGTTTTTTTTTTCATACTTTATGCTTATGAATGCATCTAGTGTTATCTCTGCTGTGTTGATGTAAAACTTGATTTTCTTAATGACATGTTAATGGAAAACCCAGTTTCGCCAGCATGAAAGGGGTCATTAATAGCAAGTAGTTTGAAGTCAGAATATAAAGAACCTCTTACAAAGTGGTACACAAAATGTCTGTTTAGTATTACCTCTTTCACGCCGGGTCAAAAAGTGATTCAGTCCGGGTTCAAGGCTTTGATGACTGAATTCATGCTAATTCTACAGCACTGCTGTATAGATTTGAGCACCAGCACTGTAAGCAAAGCTCAGTATATTAAGGAAGAGCTTGTAAGTCACAATGGGAGTAGATTCAAAAGAAACTGAAGCAAACAGTTGTATTACAGTAAGCAAAACAAGAGCACGCTGAGTGGGTGCCAACACTCGGCTGTTTTGGATTTGTAACGGGGGGAAGGGGGAGGGGGTCAAAGTGCTGTTATAGTTAAGTCGGGGAACAAATGTGGAAGTTTGATGGGTCTAGTTTGAAAGGTATTTATCTATGGTGTGAATCTGAATATTCTAGGGTACATCCTTCTTGACCAATGGCCAATGCTGAAGTTTTTGTGGAATAGATGACGACACCAACACTATGACATTAGCCCAATTGTTTTCTTCGAAGCAGTCGAGCTAAAAATGGAACCCTAAACGAACAATGTGGAGGGGATTTATTCTTTACTTCGATCCAATACTTGATACAAACCTAACCAGCCAGACAAAAAACGTCAAGCCACAAAAGGCAATGTCAAAGTGCCAAACTGTTTCAGCGCCTTCTACTGTACGCTGGCAAAGTCAGAGTAAAATAAAAGAACACATAATTCATATCTGTTTATGGTTACAGAAAAAGTTACTTTCAGGCTAAACTGAGATGTCCGTGTAAATAACACAAGAAGAAAAGTTCTCGGTTATGTGAAAGTATAAGTCAGGTGTCAGTTCTGAATGTGTATGAGCTTCAGAACGCCTCGCTCTCTCCTCTGTTCCTGTCAGGCATAATGACTCATCACAGGTACGACAGCTGTTTTGGCTGAGGCAGGAAAGGGAGGAAAATAGTGATGGCAAGTCAAAAATCAAAGTACTGTTTCTCATGAGGGCTGAAGTATGACTGTACACAATGTGCATCTGTATAGTCATTATGCCAAATAGTGACAAACAACTCACTGGCTGCCTGAGGCTTAGCCATAGGTGCAAGTCACACACACAGCAGCTCTGCCAACAGATTTGGTGTGAATACTTACACTACTGCTGCTACTTCACACCGAGTGATACGGGCAGACTTATCCAGGGCCTAAACTTATCATGAAACATGCAACCTGAGAAAAGTGCAAAGATTGTAAAATGTGCAAATCAAACATGTACCTAAGCTTGTACTGGATGATGCAGAGGCTTAGATCTCCATTCTCATGGAGAATGATCTGCCTTTGAGACGTTACAATTCACAACAAAATATTTGAATGCAAAATTTAAATTTAAGTTGTTTGGCTCCTCATCAAAGTATTTCATATCTTAGTTCTAAACGTCATGAGCAGCAGACTCTTATGTTTGCATTCTTAGACAACATTTGATAAACACACTTGGTCAGGGATCCACAAGGCTGGGCCTGCATCTGAAATGCCGACATGTTTTAAAATGGAATGAAAAAGGAAACTTTGGCAGATTTCTGTCAAAATCTAAATGCAATAAACATACCGAGTGAGAAGCAACCTTTGAGCCCCTCACAACTATCTCGATTTCATCCAGTGTCACTTAAAATAAATAAATAAAAAAGATCCTACCTACTGTCTTCTGTTGGTTGTTTCACAACAGCACCAAAAATATGCTGTTTCTGACCTGTTTCTGGTGATTTTAATAGGCCACTAAAGAATTAAAATGACTCAGTGACAACAAGAAAGATGTGTAAAACATTTAGATGTTTTGTGTATGATTCTGCAGCTGGACTTGGCAGTCAAAGAGCATCCCATGAATTGATTCAAAACTAGGCGTGATGTCACATGCGACTCAATATCAACTGACGAATATATTAAAACCTAAATAAACAACCAAATATAGTAACTGGCACAGACCATCTGAAACCAAACAGGAAACACAAAAAGCCTGAGTCAAAGGCGTTAGGTTAACATGGAAGGCTGCCAAAAACACTGATTCGCCTATTGCAATTATATTTGGACAGAAACAGGCTTTACTTGTATTAATAATTATATACATCACCTGAGCATATTATTGAAAAACTCAAACTCTATTAAGTAAAAATGTGGACATCAAAATATGTATGCTGCATAAAAAAGAGAAAGAATGAATACCCAAAGGACCGAGGAAGGCAGACAGTGCAGCATCTGGGAATGTTCTGGTAACAGTGACAAATGTGCAGCGAGCAAGTGTGTCAGCCAGAAAACCTGCTTTGAATGTGACGTCTGCAAAAGCCCAACATTATTGTCCCTCTGCTTCTTGTGAGATATTGCCAAATTAGGGCAATATTTCAGCTATGCTGATACTGTGTTTTATCTGGTATTATTGTAGAAAAAGTCTAGCAGATATAACATTTTCATACTGAACTCAGTGGTTTGTGTGTGTGTGAATGTGTGCGTGTGTGTTAGCTTCATACAAATGTGTAGCAGCTTTACTAAAGAAGTGGGTCATTCAATATTATTTGCATAAGCACAAATATAGACTTTAATTATTACAGTGAATAATAATTATAATAATGAGTGTCAAAAGAAATGAATATTAGAATATTTTAAAGCTGCAGTACTTTGGAAAATGTAGCAAATCAGAGAAAGTTGAACAAAGCAGAGATAAGTCAGATGGCACAGGCCGCTACAAGTAATTACAAGTCTACAACAGAACACTCCATGATCTGGCCCCACAATTCACCAGTATCAAATCCACCTACACACCCTTTGGGGTGAACTTCAAAGCAGCATCAGTAAAAAAAATTTAAAAAAACCTTTCCACTTATAAACCTCGGGGAGCCGTGCAAGGCACTAATGTCTGCTTGGTTAGCTTTGATACCAAGAGCACGACGGCTCGGTGGTTCAGTAAGTGCCACGAGGGTGACAACTTTTTCCAAATGCAGGCCTCCACTGTATGGAACATGGATTTTTAACTTTATGGACACAGCGTATATCATAGAGATCTAGTATATAAAATTAGTAGTTCAGACCCACTGCATATCAAAAACCCTGCAGATCACACAGATGTAGAAGTCTAAAGTGTTTGAGTTGTTACATACAGAAAGTTAATTGCAGTAACATCACACAAGTGCAGTCTTGTTTTTAGTGACCGCCACTAAAACCTGAGGGTACAGTACTGAACTGTGACAGGATGAAAAACAAGATGACATACTGACGGTGTAAAAACAAACATCAGGGAAAAGATTAATATAACAAGTCCATTAATAAAGGTACGCATACATGTATGTGCACATCAAAACAAACACCTTTGACAGCTACAGAGAACAACAACACAGCGGGGGAGATTAAACATGCTCTTATTTAAACCATCCGTGGTGAATGTACATTCCCCCCATACAGAAGCCCCTTCAAAGAACTGTGGGAAACCAGACGGAAAAACAGCTTCATTTTCACATCACTGGAATCGATTAGAGTTGAAAAGTTTATCTGCTGTCCTCGATGTAACTAACCTTGGCTTCTCTGAATCTGAGGGCATCTCTGCATTCACAAAAAAGACGTTTGATAGCTAAAAGGTGTTTTATGTGATTTGCTTTGTCTCTACAGAGCCCGAGTTTGGAATATTGACTGAGGAGATTAAAGCCAATAATTAATCATTTATATTACAATATAATGTTCCTTGTGTACCGTTCATTTACTATCTTTATAAAATATGAAAAGTTTTTTAAAATATGTCCACAAAAGCATTTTGTAAAATTTATGTGAAACTTTGTCATGCTGGTCTGCGTAGGCCTGCCACAGTGGCTGCTGCTTTGATAGCTCATTCACTCAGGAGTGCAAGAAGAACTCAGAATCCTTCCTCCACCATCTCCCAGCAACCACCACACATGACATGTTTCCTTAGCTAAAAGCAGTTTTCTTACTGGCTCCTAATTATTGTTTTACTCTGCAGTTTTAATTTCAATTTGGCATTCACATAAATTGTAATGGCCTCACACCAGTAACAGCCATAGCCAGAGGCACTGGGTTTCCAGATTCGTCTTGTGGCTCTCCACGTCCCCCCTCTCTCTCCCATTATCTTTGGGAATGCCTGGAACAAATTTCTTCAGATTTGGAAGAAACGTTTAACTGGACTTAAGGATGGATTTTCTAGATTTTGGTGATAGTGGTCACTGTGACCTTGCAAAAAATGTTTTGGGCCATAACTCAATTATATGCCAATTTTGGGTTAAATATTATTTTCTTGTCAAAGACAAACATTGTGTTACATTGTGTAATCTCGTGCATAACTATTTTCTGGCCTTTAATAAGAAACCAGACTCAGAAACAGGAGAAGAGATTTTGACCATTTTTCACATTTATTCAGATGCTGCATTTTTAATGCTAATCTTTAGTAAAAATGAAAGTTGAATGCTTTCTGGTTGGTGCAGTCATTCAAATTTAGATTCCATACAATACCGAGGGAGCAAAGTGAATAAAATGTGTGTCTGTATTAGTGTACGAGTGCACAAGATATTGAGAAATAATCAGAACTGGAATTTGACGGTTTTTACACGTCTTGATTTGTTTGTTATGATTCTCAAAATTCAAAATCCTCTCAAAGTGAAATTGCATTCTGCATCATTTCTTCATCCTGGTCAAAGGTTCAAAATTAAGTAAAGCTTTGAACAGTCAAAGACTGGATTAAGTTTTAAAACGATTATAAAGCCTAGCAAGAGTGGAGGTGGTTTTTGCACCTGCAAAGTGTGGCAGCAGAACCGCCATGACATCAGATACCTGCACTCTGACGTCAGCACCAACCCTGTGTGACCGACCTCCTGTGTGCTCCAGGCTTTTTGCTTTGATTGTCTCGGTTTGTGTGAGCGCAGGGCACTTCTTTGTTCTTTATTTCACTCACACCGTCTCACTTCAGGCCAGTGTGCCCCTTTTCTAATACATTTTAAACCCATCCATCTAGCAACTCATTGTAACCTTAGCTCACTGCCTGTAGAGCCATTATCAAATTCTTTCCCAGTTTCATATAAACAGTTTGTTTTCTTTCTGTTGAGTGGTGATGATGTCCACATTTGTCTGCCACTTGTAAAGTGATGTGAACACAAGCAGCAGTTGTTAATGTGACTGTGATAGAAAAACATAAGTATTAGTTACTTTTGCGCGTCGTGGTTGCATTCACTGTGCTACAGGCTGTGTGAAATAGCTGGGGAGAGGTTAATAGTCAATTAACTTAAATACACTGGAAAGAGTGTTAACTCTGTAAAAAAA
>VOQJ01009831.1:2366-17909 GCA_015052665.1 Apistogramma diplotaenia
ATTCCAGCCACTTGGTTATGGCGTTCCATGTATGCCCTGCCTGCTAGCATCTTGCACCCTGCTGTTATGTGCTGGATTGTCTCAGGGGCATCTTTCACAGCTTGCACCTGGGGTCTCACCTGGTGTGGTAGACTCCAGCCTCTAGAGATCTTGTGCTTAGAGCTTCTTCCTGTGCGGCCATGATTAGTGCGTCTGTGTCAGTCCAGCTTTGTCCAGCCATTGGTAGGATTTTTGATAGCTGCCCCCTCCTGATTTTTGTCTTTTTTCATATTTGTCACACTTACATGTTTCAGATCATCAGACACATTTTAATGTCAAAGAGTCAAAGATAACCAGACACTGTAGCTGTGATTGCCAAAGAGCTCTTCTTCTTAATATTTTACGCCTGTCAACCTGCACAAAAAAAACACACAAGTTGTGTGTTTTTGTGACAGGCTGCTGGCAACAAAGTACCTAATGATGCAAGTTAAGATTGGTTAATTGCTAAATTTTCTAGTTAATGTATAGACAAATCACTGATTCAGTTAGGTGCCTTTTTATGCTTTAAAGTGCCTTAACAAACAATTAAAGCATTCCTCTGAAAACAGAACTACACAGAAAACAAGTGAAAAAGTAGAAAATGTCCAAACAAAACCCTTCAGAAAGCCTCTAGAAGTGTTGCTCAAGACCACTTTAAAAACTCTGGCTTCTTATAAGCAAACTATGATGTTTGGCTCAAGACTTTTGCACAGTATTGTATTCATAAAATGAGGACTGCTAACGTTGGCCATTCTTGACGACGTTATTTCAAGTTCTTGGTACAAGAATAAAAAACTTTATTCGTCATAGTGGCAACAAGTAAAACACATGTATGTCTGTAAGCATGTGTGTTTGTTTCCTCCTCTCTTTGCAGCGTCTTATGGTTGGATATACTGAGTATAGGTGATGGCCGGCGACTCTCAGCATATGGCTGTCAGAATGGCTGTGTTGGACTGGCTCTGGTCAGCCAGACAGAGCCAGGTGAGTGAAGTGAAACACAACTGAATATATCTCTTGAGTTCACAACTGTCTGATGATTTGTTTTTATGCTGTCTGCCTCCAACCAGTGACTGAGTAAACATGGACCCCCCCCGCTTCTCTCCGGGGAAGCTGGACACATGAGTCCTGTGTTGAAATCACTTGTTTTTAAGCCTGTACTGCAGTCGCCATTGGCCTTATCTTTTGGAGTTGTCCATGTTTACTATTCACATGTGAACAAAATTTCTTTTGAATATCTCAAGGGAGGTTCTTCAGATTTAACTCTTTAAAAACAAGAATTGGGTGCACAAGTTTAAGTTTGTTTTGGATTTCTCTGATCTACACAACTTCAGAAGTATACATACAAGCTCAAATATATGCATATGTGCCCACTAATATTTGGTTAAATGTCCCTCAGCAACTTGTACCTTTACCAGATGCTTTTGGCATAATTCTGGGTGATATCTGACCCTTCTTCTAGGCACAATTTGTAGAGTTCATTTAAATTGGTTGGTTTTCTGGCACAGAAAGCATAGTGCTCAAATTTTCAATGGTTTGATGTCGGGGCTTCATAGAGTTTGTTGGACTTTCCCGTTGTTCTGAGTATTAGTGGGTGCTGTCAAACAAATTATTTTTATGCTAATAGTTGTCAGTCATCACTACTGATAAGTAAATAGGTCTTAAATCTGAATGTAATCTGCAGCGTGTTTGCTGTACACTTATGTTTATATTGTTTCCACTTACTGTGGCTGATGAATTGAAAGAGATTCCATCGAATAAGATCAAGACGCAGTTTGTCCTGCCCTCGCAAACACTCACAGCTTTACTGCAATGGCAACAACAGTTCAGACTGTAAATATAACCAAACTTGGAATTTTGAGACGGTTATAAGAATTTCTCTCTGCTGTGATGGAAATAAGCAATAAACTGCAGGCAATTAGTTCCAAATAAAACCAAATATTAATACTAATCCAATAAGCGCAGCAAATCTAAAGGGTACGCTGTATTTGGTTTTCATTTGGGATTAAACTGCTACAAATACATACGTCAGAAAAAGCAGCTATGCCAGTAGGTTTTTATTAATGATAATGCCACATTGCCAGTGAAATCCAGTGTGGTAGTGTTATAGGATGCCACCTGTGCAACAAGTCCAGTCATGAAATTACTCATTACTAAATATTCCACAGTCAACAGCTGTCGTATTTTAACAAAGTGGAAGTGATTGGGAACGATAGCAATTCAGCCATGAAGTGGTAGACCACATTGGACGGCAGGCTTGCAACCAGAGGGTTGCTAGTTCAAGTCCCATCTGAGCGTGTGCTGTCGTTGTGTCCCTGGGCAAGACACTTAACCCAAATTGGCTAAGTGTGAGCGTGGTTGGTGTTCAGTGGTGGTCAGATTTGCAGCCATGCTTCTGAGGTGTGCATGAAATTGTAAAGCGTCTTTGGGTGCCTTTAAAAGCGCTATATAAGATGAATGCATTATTATAAACTCACAGAGGGGGGTCAGTGGATGCTGAGGTGCACAGAGGTCACCAACTTTCTGCAGAGTCAGTCACTTCAGATGGCCTTCAGATTAGCTCAAGAACAATGTATAGACAACAGCTGCATCCAAACCTTACATCACCAAAGCCAATGCAAAGTGTTGTATGCAGTGGTGTAAAGCACTGGACTCTAGAGCAGTGGAGACGTGTTCTCTGGAGTGATGAATCACACTTCTCCATCTGGCAATGGATGTCTGACTGCACTGCTCCAAGTGTACAGTTTGTTGGAGGGAGGATTAAGGTGTGGGGGTGTTTTTCAGGAGTTGTGCTCGGTCTCTCAGTTCCAGTGAAAGGAACTCTTAATGCCTCGGCATGCCAAGACAATTTGGACAATTTCATGCTCCCAACTTTGTGGGAACAGTTTGGGGATGGCCCTTCCTGCTCCAACATGACTGCACACCAGTGCACATGTTTGAGTGAGTTTGGTGTGGAAGAACTTGACTGACCTGCACAGAGTCCTGACCTCAACCTGACAGAACACCTTTGGGGTGAATTATAGTGGAGACTGTGAGCCAGACCTTCTCATCCAACATCAGTGTCTGACCTCACATGTGATTCTGGAAGAATGGTCAAACATTCCTATAAACATTCCTAAACCTTGTGGAAAACCTTCCCAGAAGAGTTGAAACTGTTAGAGGTGCAAAGGATGGGCTGACATCATATTAAATGGGATGTTACTCAGGTTCATATGTGTGTGAAGGCAGACGATAGTGTAGTTCTATTACATTTTGGGTGAAGCATGTGGGTGTGTCCGTCCATCATCTTGCTTATATCACTGATTACAGGCTGCAAGGGTGTTTTTCTGTGTGTTTTAACATGTATTGTGTCTGTGTATTTGTGTTAGAGGTTTTGCAGAGCTGGCGGGTCCAGTTTGACAGTCCAATCTCTACAGTGCTGCTGTTCCCTCTGAGCTTCCAGACAGAGCTCGGACAGCCTGGCGGAGAGACAAGTACGTCACTATGTTGCATTTGGTCTCTGCTCCACTTTGCCTGTTGTAAATCTGTGCACCTCAAGATTGTCTTTTTCTTTTCTTGTACAGGTGTGGAAATGGAAAGCTACAACCTCCTGGTGACCAGTACCATAGAGATGGCAGTTGTGTACAGGTCAGATGGATGGTTTTGTGTCGTGTCATTTGCCCTCCTAAGGTGAAGGAATTTATTGCATGTGTTTTATTGCAGAGATGTCCAGGAGCAAGGTTTATCTCAGTCTAGATGCCTCTTGGAAAGTGACCAGTGGGATGCAGTGGTTTGTGCTCTGGTCATTGATCTGGATTTTGATGGGCAGAAGGAAGTGCTGTTGGGAACATATGGACAGGTCAGAGCCCGTCTTTACCAGTAGATTGATGGATGATGGTGTTTATTTTCTTATATCAATAAAAGTCATGAAAAGACTAAAATCAACAATGTGTTTATCTCTCAGTACTTTCCAACCCCCCTGAAGGTCACGAGACTGATGGTTCCCACTGAATCAGAAACCTTTTTTACTAAAACACTGCCACTGAAAATAAAGGCTCAGTCATTTCACTGTTATTGTACTTCTAACAAACATTCCTTAAAAAATAAAAAATAGTGCATTTGTTTGGACCACTTGTACATGCACAGTAGACTCATCCACCTTTGGAACTCTAGTGAGCTTTTCAGCAGCCGGACGATGTGGATTTGTGGAATTGACTCGAAGCAAACTGCAGTGTTTGCTCATGGCAAAAAGAAAAGAAAAGAAGCCAGTGCATTGCTGTGACTTCTTCATCGAGTTTTAATAGTTTATGAACAAAAATGGAGCTCAGTGGCACAGAGGAATAAATGAAACACATACACACAGTATTGTTAGCAG
This sequence comes from Apistogramma diplotaenia, assembly GCA_015052665.1. Taxonomy (NCBI): domain Eukaryota; kingdom Metazoa; phylum Chordata; class Actinopteri; order Cichliformes; family Cichlidae; genus Apistogramma; species Apistogramma diplotaenia. Next base: position 6,736 of record VOQJ01009831.1, read on the forward strand.
GATACACTGACTGAAGCTCTTTGATTTTCTGACTGTAAGAACAGACCTGTTCATGAACACAAAGAAAAGTAGGTGCAAAGCAAGTGTGATGAAAGTGACAGATTATGTTTGGGGTCACTTCGAGCTCAGAATAATGCTCAAAGTGGTGAGATCTCGAAAAAACCCACCAAAACAAATATATTACCTCCCTTTCTATTATGCAGGAACTACTTTGCTACAAGTTCCAGCCTGTGGGGAGAGAGCAAGATGGACAGTTTCATCTGCAGTGGAGACGGAGCTTCAAGAGTCCTCTGCTGTCCCTCATCTATTTAGACTTAACTGCAGATGGTCTGAGAGAGCTGGCTGTCCTCACCCTGAAGGGACTTCACATCTTACAGGTGTGTAACAGGTCTGTGACAGGGATCTGTGATGGATCTGTGTAGCTTTGTGTCATGGTCAGTGCCTCTGTGCTGCAGATTAACATACAGTATCTGCTGAGCTCACTCTCAAACTAAGGAAATACTCTTTAACTGGATGAAGTAAATGCAAATTAGGCTCATTACTGACCTCGAGTTGCCAGCTGCAGAACTTTAAAAGCAAAGCTGATTTCACAGCCTTTTTATCTCATTACAAAAGGACAGAAAAACCTATTATTGTTTTTAGTAGATTTTCTCTTTTAAAGTGAGCTTTTCAAGTCCTTTTGTGGTTCAAGTGCTATTCTCTGTCACAGAGCAGCTGAAACTCCCAAGAAAAACAATCACCATGAGTTACTTGTGAAAAATAAATGTGTTGCTTAATGCACATGTTGGCTTTGTCACCCCTGCAGACACTCATTATTTTAATCCCCTTTGTCTTTTCAGCATAGTCTCACCAGGACTGCTGATTTGGTCCTTGAGCGGCTCAGCCAGAGGGCGTCAGCGCTAATAGCCAGCTCTGAGCTGGAGTCAGCGAAAGCACCAAACACAGAAGAGAACGAGGCTCCGGCTTAGAAGCAGGAGTGCACTTTGCAGACATCTTCAAATTAACAAAAATATTGCCTTTTTTCAAGCGTAAATCCCAGAGGTTCAGAATTAAATGTTTGTCTTAATTAAAGGTGTAACATGAAGTTTTTCCTCAGGAGTTTTTCTTCCTGGAGGCTTTAATGTGTTGATAATGAGAGACACTGGTTAGAAGAATCACACATAATAGCTCAGTTCTGCACACAAATAAGCTGATGATCATACTGTAGAGTCAGTTACAGATAATAAATGGCATTAGTATTTACATTCTGCTTTTGTGTAATTAATTTGATATTCACCTATGCTAAGCAGGTGATTTGATCCCTTATAATAACGGTTTAGTAAATTTTTGTCTAATATTTTTTAAACCAAAGGTAGGGCTTGTTCTAACCTAGAAGAGACTAACTTTTGAAGTTGAAGAATTTTTTATGAATTATTTTCATTTCACATCATATGTCAGAAACACATTCAAAATTGAAACATGTTGATGCTCTCAAGGAAAAAAAATCAGTTTAAGGGTTCTTATGCATTTAATCTTCACTTTATGGATTCCCTGTAAGAAATGGGGTGCCACAAGGTTTCATCTTTAGCATGCTTCTTTTTACGTTTTATTTCCTTCTGTGCCATGTGCCAGCACAATGCCGAGCAGCTACCAAAGCTTTATTCCCACAGACGGTGATTCTCATTAATAGTGCTGCAGTCTCACTGCAGACAACACTGTTTACTGTGGCTCCTCTTAAGAACAAACAGCGTTTGACTCTGATATCATTTACAAATGCGTGCCTTAGAGCACATAATGTGTGAACACTGCGCAGAGGCCTAAAGTGGGCCCCATTGTTGGTTTGCAGTGTAGTCACAGAGTGTTCGCACTAGGTGTAGGTTACCCTACTGTGCCCCACACTGTCAGTATTGGGATCCACATTACTGCCTCCAGTTGATACTGAGTGTGGACCAATTCCAATAAAAAAAGCTACTTTTAGCCACAGGGAGCCACCACAGAATAACTGATTTTTATATCAGATGTCCTTCGTGACACAACCCTGAAGGGATTTATGTCCCCTGCTAAGTCTGAACCACCGAGCTTTTGCTTCACAGTCCACCAGTCTACACCATGGAGCCACTTGGCCTCAAAGGGAAGAAAACAAAAACAAAACTTTAATCCTGTCAAACAAATGAGTCTCATAAATGGAATACGGCCTGATACCTTTCAGTTATTAAGTTCTTTTGTAGCATAAGATCCAGTTTAACTTCCATGTGACTGAGGGTTTGAATCAGTTGCCTTCTCTCAGCCTCATATTTCTGACGGTGTAATCGCACGCTGGTTCTATGGCGTCATCGTCTCCATTACAGAGGCATTTCTCTGTATGGCATTTCCTTATTATAAATAATGTGCCAGCGCACCGAGGCTGTGTGGGTGTGGGTGAAATTGTTATGATCCTCAGTCTGTTGGCCCAGTGTTTTTGTTTTGAGGCTTGACTCCAATTTCTGTTAAGGAGTATTTATTGTGGTTTTGTAAATTTGAGTTTTGTTTTCCTTAAGAGATTCATTTGTTTCATTTTCTGTTTGCCTGCTGGCAGCACGGTGGTGTTGTGGTTAGCACTGCTGCCTCACAGAGGATGACATCTGGAAGGTCTGGGTTTGATTCCACCTTGGCCCGGGCCTCTCTCTCTGTGGAGTTTGCATGTTCTCCCTGTGTCTGTGTGGGTTTCCTCCCACAGTCCAAAGACATGCACTTACTGGGGTCAGGTTAATTGGTCACTCTAAACTGTGAGTGGTTGTCTGTCTCTGGGCCTGTGACAGGCTGGTGACGTGTACAGGTGTACCCTGCCTTTCGCCCTGTCAGCTGGGATGGGCTCCGGCCCCCCGTGACCCTGAACAGGATAAGTAGAAGAGAATGGATGGATGGCGTTTCATTTGATTATGTTCAGCTGTTGTCATTTCCCTCATTATCCCGTGTGTATTTACTGTCTGCTTCTTGCCTTTGTCCTGTGTCTCGTCCTCATTGTCATTTGTTCATCCTGCTGTATCATGCTCATGCTACTGTTTTGTGCTGCTGGCACTCAACCAGCTGTTATGTCCTTTTATCAAGCTATTAAAGCTGAAGCTCAAGTTTAATTCATGCCTCCTGATTCTTGCCTTGCCTCCCACAGCAGTTTCATGGCAGACCTGTGGGCTGTGTGGGCAGGATAAACCACACTAATCTGACATGGACCAAAGGTGGGTGGGCCTACATAGGACCCACAGCAGTTTTCCCCTTTGTTTTTTTGATAGGCAAGCCCACTATGGGTTACCCACAGAAAACTGTGATGGGGGGGCCTCACAAGATAAACGTACCATGGGCTAACCCACAGGAGGGCCTTTGGGTTTTCAATGGGCAGCTCACAGTGGGTTACCCACAGAATTCCCTCTTGGAGACCCAAAAGGGCAAAACTGCTATTGGATAAGTGTGAGTTTGACGTGCCCACATGACCCCACTGTGCACCTGCACAGGCATGTTTGCTTGAACATGTAACACTAAGACACTATGACAGAGCATTTTAAACATGTTAACAACAGTCTGACAGGCATTGTTATTTTGTCAAATCTGCTCCTTTTGGCAGTTTGTGGGTGAATGTTTCATACCTCTGTTTTAGTTTCCTAGAATCTGTAACCAGATGACATGATGCTATATAACAGAGAAAAACACTGCCTCTCTACCTTGGGTCTTGACAAAGAATTGCCCATCTTCTCAGAGGGAAAGAAAAGTAGAGTCTGCACACCAGCGCAAGCTCCTGAATCATTTTTTAATACAGTGCCATAATATATGTAAAGTTTTGGGCACAGAAATGTTATGTTTAGCTCTACCTGCATCTGCCTCCAGTCACACAAGTGCTAATTCCCTCGTGAAGGTAACTGCTGTACCTGTCTCACTCCTCCCATCTCTATCCTGCACTTCTGATTGAGTGAAATTGGACTGGTTGCTGCTACTGCTCTCCAAAGTCTTACTTTAGTTCGTTTACTTAATTTACTGTCTCTTTGTCTAGTTGAGCATGGTTGTTATGCTCTGTCATTGTCTAATGGAGTTTTGTTTCATCAGTCTTAATTCGGATGCCTTCCCCAGCTGGAATATTCTATATTCTTATGATGTAAAATGACAGAGCTTGCTCAACTGGATTACTTTGTTTTCCATCTTCCAAGTGGTGACACCTGTAGTTCAGTATATGGGTGCTGAAGTTCTTAATTTTCAACTTCATTCTTCTGAGCTGCCACCACCAGTGTATCATCACCTGATTAGATTAGAGCATGTCATACACATTAAAGGTACTGAGCCTTAGTGGTTTGAATCAAATCTATCTAGGAGAGTCCAAATTATTCATAGAAATGGGGAGTCTTCTTCACACACTAGATTAATTATGGAGTTCCAAAGGGTGCAGTGCTAGGAGGAAACTTATTTACACTATACATGCTTCCCTAAGGCAGTATTATAAGTCATAGCATAAATTTTCATTACTATGCAGATGATACCCAACTTTTGAATGAATTGTCTGAGTTTGCTAATTCAGTTTCAGTGTCCTCTAATGTTATTCTGCTGGGTTATTTTCATATACACTGGACACTGTCACTGATACTCTTATGAGGGATTTCATATCATGTCTTGACAGTTTTGGTCTGCAGCAATCTTTTGATTTTCCTACACACTCTAAAGGCCATATTCTTGATCTTATCTGTTGTTCTGGTGTTATTTCTCAGAACTGTATATCCATCTAAACTTCCCATATCAGACCATGAGCTGGTATCTTTAAAATTTAATTTAATACAATCTAAATCAAACTCTGTTTTTTAACAATTTTTTTTCGCCTTTATCATGGCTTTTATTGATAGTTGTGTAAGTGGAGAAGAGACGGGGAAGACAGGCGGGAAAGGGTGACAGGTCGGGAATCTAACCTGCGCCGTCCGTACCGCCATGCGGCATATATGGTCACCTGCTCACGCCCTGGGCCACCCTGGCGCCCAACCAAACTCTTTTTAGTGTATTTCATATTACAACATTAAGAACATGGATACAACTGCCTTCCCCAGTCTGTAGAGACAATTTAATGACTCCTGACGATCTGTCTATAGCAACAGACTACACAGTCTTCTAGAATCGTTTGCTCCTTTGAAAAAAGTTTATTTCATCCACTCTGATGAATTATGCCACCTTAAAGCTAAAGGCTGATGCTTGGACCACCTTTGTACAAAGATTGAGCTTGTTGTTCACATGTATCATCATCACATGTGCCATTGTAAAGACGTTCTGCCTATACCTAAACTGGAATATTGTGCAACAATAACCAGGCCTGGTAAAGGGAATACTAGGGCTCTTTTATGTTAACAACATCCTTCAACCACCTGATAATTTTACACCTCAGTTTTACTGTACTGATCAATGTAATACTTTTATGACATTTTTAAATACTAAGATTAGCAATATTCATCAAGAACTGGCTCATCTAGGTAATTCAACAAACAATACGGTGTAAGATCCCCTCTTCTTTTATTTCTGTTGGTGTCATTAACTTAAATCATACTGCACAGATTGCAATCAAAACATACTATTAAAAAATTTCAGATCACAAGCTTGCCCACTTATCTGTGATATTCTCTATGGTTCTGTCTATGGCCCTCTTTTGTTTATTGTATATCTTCTACCTCTAGGTCATATTTTTATGAAATTTGGCATTCATTCATTCTTATGCTGATGACACTCAACTGTATCCGTCTAATCCTAATTCCACTTTTCCACCTTCTTCTCTCACTGACTGTTCACATGAAATTGAATTGTGGTTTTCCAGTACTGCTAGTACTTTCTGGTACATCTCTAAAATTTCTGAAGCTAACCCACACTGAGGGAAATGGTCCTCTCTAGCTTTTATACTGCAGAGCTCATTCATTCATTCATTGACAGTTCAAGGTTTTTGAGGTTCAAGGTTTTGACTCATTGTCTGGCATTAAAGAGTGATTGCACTCAGTTCTGTTCTGTTCTGCTGCCCCATCTTTGCTTCAGCAGCTAAATCTGTTACATGGTTACCGATGCATCTTAAGTATAATAAAAACTCTCAATCATCCTTGAGACGACTCTTATTTTGAACAGGTGGTATATAAATGAGATATAATTTCATTATCATGAAACTTGAACTACTGAACACTTAAACCAGGGCAGCGGTGATGTTCCTGTTGTACAGACCTGATTAGAAGCGACAACTCCTGCAAAACAGCATCCAGACCTTAAGCGCCCATTTGTACACTCTATGGACAACAGCACGGGACATTTACATAGTCCACCTGCAGCTTGGCCCATGCTATGAAGCTCCCTGCGCACAGTTTTTATGCTGATGTTGATGCCAGAGGAAGTTTGGAACAGTCACAGTCAGCAGAGGGTTGGCGGTTTTTGCGCAGGATGTGCCTCAGTGAGTCCGCTCTGTATCTTTATGTGGTCTGCCACCTCGTGGCCGAGTAGTTCCTGAAGGCTTTGCAACAATACCACTTAACAGCTGATCATAGAATATTTAGAAGGGAAGAAAATTTGGACTGATTTCTTGCACGGGTGTCATCCTACTGTAGTACCATCCTCAAAAGTGCTTGATTTATACAGCTGTGGAAATGGGACTGAAAACACCTGAGGTATGACCCACCATTTTTTGTCCATATAGTGTAGGTTGATTGAATTCAATGGTTCAATGAATTCAATGCCTTTAGCGCCTCAGAGGATGAGATCACTAAACCCCCAGCTTCCATTAATGAAGGAGGGATAGGGGGAAAAGATGTAACTAAGACTAAAATATGGATTCCTTTGATTCATAGTACTGATTTGTTTAAACAATAGAAATAGAAAATCTAAGTGTGCGACAGTGATGGAAAGATGGGAGACAGAGAGGAAAGGAGAGGAAACTGGTTATTTTCAAAGGTACAGGAGTTACTCAAAGTTACGCAAAATTTAGACTGGAAATTTAAATCTTACATGTAATGTACTGTAATTCAATGTAATTCATTTTAGAATTTTTTTAATAGGATTTTGGATCTATATACTGAATTATGTTTTTGTGAAACGTTGCAAAACAAACTGATGTATACAAATGTTCTGTTATTCAAATGTTGTTAGTTTGCAGTGAGAAAGTTTACAGCGGTGCTCCATGTTGGACAGGTTACATTGCGGTTACTGTGACTATAGTTGTGGTCAGAGGTTTGTACAGCCTGGCACAATTTGGCCTCTGTGGAGGTTCCCTGTACTGGAGGTGGAGGTGTGGCTGCTTTGACTGAAAAGTGTACTAATGTGTGTCAGCTAACTGGAGTCAGTGTCGGTGCCTTTTGGAGCATTTCTAATAGAAAAGGCATGATGCTGTGTGGCGCTGACAGCTGCGTTTGTGATCAGATTAGCGGGTAAAATTCATTTTATTAGTTATTCATTGAGATCATTTAGGAGCTCCTGGATGTGTGTTTATGTCGTTAATGAACACAGCTTGCTAACCAAGCTTGCATTAGGCATTACATTAGTCTCATCCGAATGTGGTCAATTTTGGCTCCAAAATACAGGAGTTGTGGCCAAAACTAAAATAATTATAATTTGCCTAATTAAAAAAAGAAAAAGAAACCAACAACAAAAATGGTTTAATATTTATTTCTGATTTTTTACATTTTCATTTTTCAGAAGTCCTCCCTGATTTGGATGCCATCCCATTTAAAACGACCCAGAAATGAATAAAAAAAGAAAAGAAAAATATAAAGCAGAAAATTCAACTAAGTCTTGGCTGTGCTGATCCCGAGTCTTTTGGCCGGTCTGTGGCACTGTAGTCCTCTCTGGAGCTCTCAAACTATATTTCTCCCCTCTTGCACTACAAAGGCAACAATAACAACAGCTGCGCTCATTACACTGCTCTGAAAGGAGAACTATGGCGTGAAGAGAAGTTAAGAAAGACCTCCGCGAAGCTGTTGCACTTGTCTTCTCTCGGAGTGTGGGGTTGCTTTTTATTTTGAGGCGCGGGTTGTTTTGCGCGTCAACAATCATGCTGTTGGAGCAACGGAGAGCGCATTAAAAGAGCGCATTTCACTCAATGGAATTCTTATATTTAGCTCCGTGAAGGACCAGCCAGACGAGCAGAGGAACGAGGAGACCCCGATCCTGGTGTCTAACATTTAGATCCCTTTTGATTCCGTCAAAACTTGTCGTTCATATCACGGTACACGGCTATGTGGTGGTGGTGAGGGCGCTGCGAGTGTGTGAGAAAGAGGGGGGAATAGCGCAAATTTATCTACAGCTCCGGGGAGGAAAGATGATGATGGCCGGTGGTGGTGGCGGAACAGCCGTTGACCACAACGGGATATACACAAACCCAAACCTCCACAGCCTGCAGCAGACCCATATGGACACAGATAACCCGGACTCCCGCAAACGGCCGCTGGAAACTCCGGCTGAGGAGGCCGGCTGTACCAAACGCACCAACACTGGAGGTAAGAGAAAAGCAGTAAGAAGCAGCACATCCACGTTGTGTCTTCTCCACATTAACTCAGAGCGTAACGGCAGAGCACAGCCTTCAGTGTGATGCCGAAGCCGCAAATGAGCAGGTCTGGAAGGCATGTTGGCTTTAACGTGCAGCACCTGTGCACTTGGCACTTTGAAACACTGATTGTGTTTATGGCTGTTACTTCATGCTGCATACCCCAACCGCTCCACTGAGTGAGCGGCCTCCTCATCTTAGGTCAGCTCTGAATTTAAACCGAGCAACCTCTCTGGTCCACATCTGGAGGTTATGCTGGGAAGTCTGTAATTCAGAGGCTAAGCGATGATTTGTGTGTAAATAATTTAATATTAGAAATCTGTTCGTCAGAGTTTCTGTCTGTTGCAGGATTAGTCAGGGATTTATTTTGCAGAGGCAAAGATGAGCCAAATCTGAGAAGGAGACCTTTACAAGTCAAAAACTGACAAAAATATAATAATAATAATAATAATGATAATAAACCTCTTGCTTGGACCCTAAATAACAGAATAACAGAATGAAGCGCTCACTTTTAAGTCTTGGACAAGTACAAATATGTCAAGTATGTCCACCAAACCCTCAGCACTGCACTGTTCAGTGTCAGAGGAAGCACCACTTTGAACCTGGATAGTTTAGTGTTGGTTTGTGAACACTGACAAGAGATGGATGAGAAACAACAGAAGGTTTGATAGTGTAAGTGATTTACGAGATTTAAGTATCTCATTCCTGACTTATGCTGAGCTCTCAGATTTTGTGCTTTTAGGCAAACAGCAGAAAAGTCAGCAGGTGAAAATCATACCACCCTGTAGGGTTCATGTGATTGCAACTGGCAGCCTGGATTCCCAGTAAACCCGGGTTGTTTATAGGGTGTGCCGTGAGCCAAATCTCAGCATCTGTTTGGAATTGTTTGAGCCTCATGATGTTTGACGTGCTGCCTCTGTATAATGGTAAAAGGACAATTGTGAAACACTAGAATGCTAATTGAAAACATGTAAGTGCTCAAGAAGCAGAGCTGGGTGGTGGAGTCCAAAAAGGATCATGCATGAGAATCCATGCATGGTGAGGTGGGAGAGAAAGGGGCCACAGAAACGCTGCAGTGCCGTTTGAACAAACTGATCCTGGTTGGTTTTTGTGGAGGAGAAACGGCTGTGTTTGTGTTTGAAGAATCATCAAGAGGGTCTGTGTGCTCCTGCTTTGTGATTTGTCAGTAAGATGTTGGCGTGCAGCAGTGAGGATGGTTGATTCCAACGACCGTACATCTTATTCCAGCTTGTGATTGTTCTGGTCTGCAACTCACAGGGACCACTTATTCAAGAACTTAATGTTAATTAGACGTCTGCAGAGAACAAGCAGCTTCTTCACCATATGTCTCTGAAATTTCTTTGTCTTTGTGTCCCTGACAGCCAAGCACTCAGTGACAGCAGCACTATTTCCCATTTCTAACAGCATGAGTGCATCTTTGCTGCACTACACTGCAGCCTAGAAATGTAATTTCAGCAGGGTACACAAGCACCACTGAAGTACCAGTCATCATTCTAGAACACATCCAACCCCCATATGTCCTCCATTAGCACCCTAAAACCACCACAGAACAGAGACGTCACACGGTGTTCTGCTTCGAGGCGTTTTCACCATTTGGCTGCGGCACCAACACTTCGCTGCATTGTTCCCATCCAGGTGATGTGAATGGCTAGATGGTGTGAAATTAAAATTTGAAAATCTTGGATGAATTGTGAAAAAAAAAAAAAGAAACGCACAGAGCTCCGGCTTGTTAGTGCTGTGATTTCTATAATGGTACGAGACACTAGCTCCATGCTCGTTTCTGCGCCCGTCTTATTTTCAGAATGCAGAGCAGCACAATTAATCGTGTGCTCATGAGCGTCTAACTCTGAAGAGGCTGTCTTGTTATTTCAGGGGTGTTTCGGATGACTTCCTGAAAAAGATTGTATCATTGTGGAGAATACCTGATTGCTTAATCAAGGAAAACAAAGTGAATGATTTGTAATCATTAACGTCTCCCCAAATAGTCCCTACTCTGTGCATTCTAGAAAAAAAAGGTTTATGGATAGTTCACTTAGAAAATTATATGACTTATTTGTTCAGTGCACATAAATAAATGTTAAGATTCGGGAAGTGTATGAGTTTACTGCAGCATAACGAGGATGTTTTGTTTTCTGGGTGCTTTTAAGAAAAGAGTCATGTTTGTCTGTGCTCAGCTATCGAACGGCCCTCCTGAGTGTTGGGAAAGAATTCAACTGTTTCCCTTTAAAATCTAAACAACACACTGCAATGCATGCTAAACAGCTCCTGGTAACCAGGACTAAACCCATTTGTGTAGCAAATGTGATAGAAGTAGTTCTCACATTTGCAGTTCAGTTAACGTGTAGCTGATCTGACGAATATGGTCATGCAGCACTTCTATATGGCCACTTTGTAGTATATACTGCCCTTTAGATTGTGCTCTGAAATCCCAGCAGAGGCATATACTACATTTTATTATAAGCAAAGCATCTCCAAAGCAATAAGTTAAGGTTTCGATTTATACAAGTGGAGCTGCAGCCGGTCAGATGAGCAGCTATATCTGCACGTCATACTGGAACACATCCTTGTGTCTGTGCTCACCTGAAATGCACATTCAGACATTGTAACTACCCCCCCCCCCCCCCCCCCTTCCCCCCATATCCTCTTTTCCCCTCCCTTCTCT
>VOQJ01009831.1:24888-50074 GCA_015052665.1 Apistogramma diplotaenia
ATTTTAAAAAAACTCACATAAACAAACCAATAAAAATTTGCTTTTTTTTTTTTTTTACAATTAAACTGATCTTTGTTGATCAGAATATGTTGTGATAATGAACATTATGTCTAGCACAATATGTTAAGCTGTCCATTTTAACAGCAGGCGATGATACCCCAAGAAAAGTACATGGTGATTGGACAGGATTGTAGGTGAATCTTAGCTCAGCTCCTATTGGTCACTTATTTTCTGTGTAGGAAGAGAGGAAGATTCTTACTGGCTTGTAATGTTGGGAGGAGATCTTGTTGCCAGGAGCCTAGAACAATGCTGGCAGTAGGTGACTTTACACATCAGAAATCTCATTACATTATAAAAATGCATTTTCCTGACAGAGGGCCTTTTTTAAAATATCAATATGTCCCATTTCTATTATGGCGGGGAACAAAAGTCCTCTTTCCGGGAGGTAAACCAGCTAACGAGGGTGCCAAGCTTTCTCATATTCACTGTGGTTGCATGGCTAGCAGGTCACTGTAGCATTACAGTGTTTATATCACTGCAATACATGAACTGTCCCACACTTCTGTAAAAATTATTCAGGACTGCCATCTTGTTTGCCTCCTCCAGTCCAGACACCATGGTGCCGAGGACATACATCCAAAGTATTAATTGTGCTGGAGGGTGTCACTCAAATCAGGAGATGGATGCCCATGCGGCTCACCGACCCCTATCATACGGAGGTCAAAGCTGAGCCAACTTATCCTCCAAACACAAAACGGCTGAGTCGTAGAGGAGTCTGGCTGTTTGTCCTTCATGCCTCAGAGGACGCTTCAACCTGCTGAAAAATAACAGGTGCTTAGCATCTTGCTGCTCATTAGGTCCAGATGTTTTCTGCGATAACTGATGCAAGCAAATGATCCCTCCGCAGACGTATATTTTGTACTTTATATAGATGTACTGAAGATCAAATGACCTCTTGAGATGGGGAAATGGATACCAGTCATATATAGATTTGTGAGAAATACTCCAGATGTTTTCATATTAGACTTACAGACTATTCTCAAATTGCCTTTAGCAACTACTAATAACATAGCAAAGAAAAATGCAAAATTTTACTTTCATTGTAACAAATGCTTTGAGTGTCCAGTGACCTTTAAAGTTTCTGCTGTAAAAGAGGAAATATTACCCATTCTTTAATTTAAGAAAAAAACCTTTGTTTTGTAATTGAATAAAAAAAATGTAAAAAACCAGAGCGAGGTGTTATCAAGCACAAGTCGATACAGGATCACACATTTTAAAGGAGAAAGAAAAAAATGAAAGAAGTTCGTCTCAAGGGGCAAATATCGTCCACCTTTTCTCTCCTGATTCTTTTTGGAGCTGTACAGTCCACATCGTCTTTTCTGCTGTGTGTGTATGTGTTTGACAATATTAACAAGAAGTGTGGCCAATAGGGTGATTCTCTTTTGCTTGGTGCAGCAGGGTCTTAAGAAGGTGTAGCCTTCCTTTAATTTAAATACCCAGCATCGCTCGAACGTGGCCGACTCTTTTGGGACTTGCATGTGATATATTGGACAGACTGGACTGCAGTAAAGAATTACTGAGTGCTGGGGGAGAGGAGAAGAAGGATGTGCTCGCAAATATTTTTCCTGTGCTTTTTCTTCTCCCATGTTTCTGTTGACCATGATGAACGGATTTGGAGGGCATAGCCTGAACTTCTCCACAAAGGAGGCCAGCCATTTTGGGGGAATGAATTACAGCTACTACTCTAGCATTGGAACAAACGAAAGGAGTGATATGTATATCCTTATTTCCCACTTGGATTGTGGATGTGCTCATAGGCCACCACCTGCTCTGCCCATCCCCCTACTCATTATGGTGTTGAGTGAGAAGAAGAGTTCAGGGAGAGGATGCTGGCAAGAATTTGATTGGTTGTTCTGGTGTGTATGAGTAAAATGAAGTCTGCTACTGTACGCTGTACAATAGTTGAGAGGGCCACTTTTGAAGTAGCCAGTGGAGACGAAGTGTTGCTGATATAAGGTTTGATCAATTAAAAACCTCAGGAGCTACGTGGTGTGCGGACAATTCTTTTTTCATTGATATAAGTTTGTTCCCAAATGTTAGAGACTTTTAGCTTGTTAAACTTATCCACTGCATTTTGGGCTATTATAGCCTGCTAATGCATTGCACACCATTGTTCATCCACCAGCAGACTGAGCTCACTCACAACAGCACGATTGCAAACCGGAGAAATCAACAACCGGTGTGGCCATTTTCTTCTGTAGTGGCTCCCATCCCCCTGACACAAAACCATGACTTCAGTGGTCTTGGTGGGGATCTGCAACTAGGCCCTGCTGTGGCTGGCTGTGATGGATGAGCGGAGATAGTGAAGGGTGTGGATGATGCATGATTGTATGTGAGCGTGGGGACAGTGGGGCAGGCCCAGAAATAGCCTGTTTCAATCTCTCTCTGTGGACATGACCTCTCTCCCAGCTGCACCCGAGCTTCTCTAACACACGCCAAGTTTCCTCTTCCCTCCTCTGCACACTGTTTTGCTTAGATTTGGTTCCTGGTAGTTGGGAGGGTTTGGGCCAGATAAGATGACATCATTCTTTTCCTAAACATTTGTTTGCATGTTCACGTACTAACACATGAATGCTGACTCTTTTATGATCTACGTTAACCTCATCTGAACTGTTCCATGTCTGTTACTGGAGCCTGTGTAAATGCTGCATGCTATGCATTTACCCACTGCATTCAGCACATGCACATGTCTGCACCTACTTACTGACATCCACACATGTAAGCGGCTGCACAGAGAGCTGTGGGAGCTCACGATTTGAACTTCGAAACCAAACATTAACCCTTTGCTTTGTGCCGTTGGTCTTCAGCCAGCATCCTGCTTTGTACAGCACAGAACGGATGATGTCGCCATGACGTCACTAAAACAACTGGCATATGTTTTTCATTATCTAATCCTAAAATATCATGACCTCATGCGGGAAAGCATCCATAGAGTATAAGGTGAAGTGTTCTCTTTTTTTAATTTTTTTTATTTTATTTAAACTTTTTTTTTTTACAAACAATACATTTAGGCTCAGTGTGAAGATTAAACCAGTGAAATAGCCTCTTTACATTTGAGAATAATGATGTGAGTACAGAGAATTTGATCCCAAAGTTGAACACATCGAAAGGAGTCAGTTGAGGTGGTTCGGGCATCTGACTAGAATGTTCTCTTTAAAGACGAGTGGACAAAGAAATTGCATTAATGCAAACGTTGATTTTTACCATCTGTAAACATCACACATTGATGCACTTTTATGGACGGTGTCACTACACTCTAGCATGATGTCATAGGTGAAGATTTCAAACTGATTAAAACTAGAACTTTCCCCAGATTTCTGTCTGTGCCTCCAGTGACTCAGAATTTTGTACCATTGTGCCTGTGCTGTTCTGCTTCCTGGTACTAATGCTTTACAGAGAGCAAGATGACCTGAGCTGCAAGCACAATGCAGGGTGTATCATTACTACTGTTCTTGGTGACTGACAAAGGTCAGTTGATTAAAGGGACACCAGTTTTGCACTCAGGGATCAGTTTACTACAGAGCCCCATTCACGTTTTGTCAGAAGAGGAGCCATGTGGAAATTTGCACACGTGGTTTTATAAGTCGTGAACAGAAATTTCTGTGTATAGATTTGCACTCTGTGCCCACACACTTACAAATCACAGATTTACAAATGACTTCTCTTGTCAGAGGAGTTCTGTTCAAGCCTTAAACTGAAAGTTGGATTCAGAACGAAGAGCAAAGTAAATGCAGTGTTACACGAAATACCAGATGCAAAACACAACGTGGCATTAAATCCAAAGAAAAAATATATCAAGCATAAATAAAATATATGGTTTCATCATGTCTATTTTGTCTTTTACCTTCTCTAGAAAACAATGTGGAAGTGGAATCAGTCTTTTACCTCATGTCCATCAGCATGGTGCTGGTTCCAACCTGACTCTGCCTTGTTGTAACGGCCTACATTACAGCAGGTTTGAGAACCAAACGTTATGTAGTCCTGCAAGCAGTGGTTGTTGTAACAGATCGAATCTGCGTCCGCATGTTAATCATTGCTGAGTGTCTTGCCGTAGTCTCTCTAAGATCAGTGGCTTCAAGTTTGCAATTCTGTGGTTCTGTGCTGGTGCCAGGTTTTTGCACCAGTCTTTTTTGTGTAATTAAATGGAACTGGTTTCAGATTGGGTACCGGCTCTATTGATAGGTGTTGTATGTTAGGATCTGGTGTTGTTTGAGCTTGACTTGGCTGTAATAGTCTACCTTTGCTGCTATGTTAGCAGTTGGTCTGCCCACTTGTTAGTGGCCTGAATATGAGAGACAAAGTTATTCGTCAGTACACTGAAAAGTAATTTCTATAGTTTTTAAGGAAAGAGAGCCAGTTTACCTGCAAGTGCCTAAACTTAACCTCTGAGCTTGTGTCACTCCCATCTGTAACTGATCTCAGTGCAGTGAAATTAGCTTACCTTAATTGCTCTTTGCAAAACAGCCAAAACAAAGGTTTAGCCTTCAGTTACTGTAAGATATTTCATGGGAAGACATTGTATGTTTCAACTTTAGAGCAGTGGTTAGTACTGCTGCTGCCCAACAAGAAGGTTCAAGTCAACCATCTGACTGGGATTTTCTGTGAGGACTTTGCCAGTTTCCATGTGTCTGTGTGGGATCTCTTCTGGTACTATGGCTTCCTCGTGCACGTAGGGGGATCAGGTTAATTGATGAATCCAAATTGCCCACAGGTGTGAATGTGGGCAATTCACACCTGTGCCCTGCTACAGGTCACCAGTCTGTAGCAGGGCTAACCCTGCTACAGACTGGTGACCTGTCCCGGATGTGCATCTTTGACTGTCTTTGCTTTTCAAACCCTTTTACCACTGAATTATTTATGTATTTCATTTTCATTGCTGATATACATCATATTTGGAATATGTGTTTAACTATCACAAAGCTTTTGTAAAGTTTGGACTCTAGTAGAGTAGCTTACATGAATCAGTTCATGTTCATCCACTGTCTCAAACACACTGTTGTAGCTCCATTAAACTCACCCATTAAGCTGGTTGTTCTTCAACAGTGTGGACACAACTGGTGTGGCTCGGAGGTGCAGCGTGCCACATTTGTCATGTTTGATAAGTACTGCTGTAAGCCAGCTTTCTCCTGTTTGGCTGCCTCTTGCAAACAGAAGGGTGAGGCAGCAGGTGCTGTGGCCCTGAGATATTTGGATTATGTGCTCTTTATGACATCACACAGAGCCAAGAGTAGAACAAACTGTGAAACTGTGAGTGTGGAGCTTTGAGCTTCTGGTTCATGCTTGTAGGTATTATATTTGAAACCTTTGACATGGAAAATATGAATATTGTAACAGCATAGATATGACAGAAAATAAAGAAGGACAATTTTAATATTTGGTTGCAGTTGTTAAAATATTTAAATAAAAAGAGTCTGGTACTGTATTTCTTTTGAGTGAATCTCACATTGTTTGTGCATACACGCTGCTGCTGTAAACAGCAGAAAAATGGGCCCCAATTAGAAACATGCTGGAGGAGCACAGTATTCCACCAAGCCAGTGCCCCATATTGCATTGTTAGCAAAAGTGATCTGAGTCTGTACCTTTTCCATCGCTCCACCTATCCTACGTGCTTCATGGAATTCGGATTGGTAGTTTTTCACAAATCATGATGTGATGGGCCACCAACATAACAGGGGAGCTTTGGTCTGTTTGGTGTCTTTGTGGAATTTGTTGACATTAACAAAGAGATGGAGTGTCACAAAGATTAATTTTAAACAACTGGGATTTTATTGTCCCTGTCAAATTTCAGGTGTATTTTAATTCAACACAAGCATCAGATCTTTCATTATGCTCCTTTACTCCAAAAGGTCTCTCAGTAATCCCATTAGTGTCTACAATTAGTGTGTGTGAGTCTTATCACTTCATTTACAGTATGTAAAGCAAATTGATCTGTAATTTAGTGTCTTTGTTCTTTGTACTGTATGTGTCTACTGTATGTTTGGGTTTGTTTGGTTTTTTTAAAGATGGACAGGTGGATTTGGTCAGACCTTTGGTCAGGATATGATGGAATATAAAGGTTTTCCAGGACACTGTTTCTTATTTTGTGGATATATATATAGAATTTTACAAATAAACAAATCAGCGTTTACATTTTTACATACAGAAGCACGGCATATCGCTACAGCATGGCATGAATATATTCAGCATGGAGATTTCCAACAAAGAATTTTCAGCTCAATTTGCAGTGTGAATAATTACTTAGAAAATCTGCTGATGTGATGACAGTAATTATGGGTGATATTTTATGTGTGACATGCTAAGAGTCTAAATAAATCAGCCAAAGGATTTGGATAGGCTAATGCAGATGTGGATTCTCTGTCAACTAGAGAGCAACTTTCTTACTTTAGATCACAACAGAAGTCTCTGGTGTCATGGTGACTGCTGAAGACTGAGATGTTTGCTCTCTGGGACACTGACACGTTTCTCTGTCCTGCTGTCAACAGGAAGCTGAGCTAACTCCGGCTCAAAAGTAGAGCTTTTCTTACGAAACTGTAATCCTAAAAAAAGGGGGAAGGCAACAGCTGATGTAAACATGTTTGCATCCTCGTTATGGTGATTCATCAGTGGCAAAAGTTGCAGTCACACATCAAGATCTCTGCACTTAACAAAAGAATCCTACTGACCTGGGAGCAGCCCTGTCAGTCTGTGAACACAGAGATGTTTAACTGATAACTGCTACAGGCAAAACAGAAGGACCTCCTCAGCATTTCATGGAGGAACAACAAAGACTCTGGGCAAGATATTTTCTAAGGATCTGTTACATCATTTAAGATGGCCTAGTTTATAGGGTTTTTTCAAGGAATGAGGTTGCCCAGTCTAAAAAATTAGAATAAGTCAGGCTAAGGTGAATTTATTGAAGTCACAGTGGTGCGTGGGTGTGATTAAATTTTGCGCACATTCTGGTTCCTGGGATTTTGTCCTCGTTGTTTGTATCCTAGCTGCATATGAAAGTTCAATTCATACCCAAGAATTAATCCCTTTACCATTTCCTCCAGGATACTTACTATTAATAAACGTGATAGGGAAAGAGAAGCAATTAGGCCTAATAGGAAATAACACCCACTGTTTAGGCACAGATTCATTTTCAAATGGGTCGGGCTTTTTAGATTTCCCTTTGCCGCATATATCTAGAAAGCATTATGCGTGTATTTTATATTATGAATAGTATCCTTTATCGTTTTTAAATATTGCTAACAGTGCTCTATGATACATGTGCTGATATAACATCCCACAGCCAGCTAAGCGCTGGTACTCACAGGCTGTCTGTCACTTTGTCAATTGAGGAGTGAAAGGCAGGTGCAGCAAAACACCAAGATGCCAAATGAGCTTTTGTCCAAAGAGAAATCTTTTAATAGTTTGTTTTTTTTCAGAATTATTGAATTATCGGTCCTATACTATAACTGTTAGGTGACAATTGAAAGCGTATGATTACACTGATGGTGAAATTTTGTTTTTCTCTTTTTGTTCCTGAATAAACAAACTTGTTATGATTTTAGATTCAAAACAACAGACTGAGCAATTTGTTTTCCATGTGGATGATTTGACGCTTTTCGGCAGCAGAGAGATCCTTTTTCTTTCCCATGTTGCTTGAAACCTGTGGCCTGCTTAATAATGTGGAACATCCTTCTTAAGTAGTTTTCCTTTAATTGGGCTCACCTGGCAAACTGATTATCACAGGTGTCTGAGATGTATTTCAGTGATCCAAAGAGCCCTGAGACACAATACCATCCATGAGTTTAATTGAGAAGGAAAAAAATTAATCTTTATGACACTTCAATCCAATTTGCATGATAATTTGGAATAGGTGTATTAGAAACATACAAGGTCTTGAATAATCAGGCCCCATCTTATCTTAAAGACCTCATAGTACCACATCACCCTTCGCTCTCAGACTGCTGGCTTACTTGTGGTTGCTACAGTAGGATCCTTAAGAGTAGAATGGGAGGCAGAGCCTTCAGCTTTCAGGCCCCTCTTCTGTGGAACCAGCTCCCAGTTTGGATTCAGGAGACAGACACCCTCTCTACTTATAAGATTAGGCTTAAAACTTTCCTTTATGAGAGATGACGGGTGACCCTGGATCCTCCCTTAGTTACTGTATGCTGCAATAGGCCTAGGCTACTTGGGAATTTCCCATGATACATTGAGTGTTTTTTCTTCAGTCTCTGTGTTTATGTACCAGTCTGCATTCATTAGCTATTGTTAATCTCTCTTCCACAGCATGTCTTTTGTCTTGCCTCCCTCTCCTCAGCCCCAACCAGTCACAGCAGATGACTGCCCCTCCCTGAGCCTGGTTCTGCTGGAGGTTTCTTCCTGTTAAAAGGGAGTTTTTCCTTCCCACTGTCACAACGTGCTTCCTCATAGGGGGTCGTTTTGATTGTTGGGTTTTCTCTGTAATTATTGTAGGGTCTTTACCTTACAATATAAAGCACCTTGAGGTGACTGTTTATTGTGATTTGGTGCTGTATAAATAAAATTGAACTGCTTTTCTACTTAATTGAGCACTCGAAGTACTTTTTACTACAAGCCTCATTCACCCAGTCACAAAGCCCTTCTATTCTATCTCTGTGTGTTTTGTCTAACTTTCATGCACACATTCACACTCTGATGGATGCATCACTATTTTGTCCAAGTACTGTTACAGCAGTAAAAACAGGAAAGCAAACTTTACAACAAAAAAAATTACGTACACACACACACACACACATACATACATACATACATACATACACACACACACACATACATACATACATACATACACACACACACACACACACACACACATAGAGCTATTGAGTTCTAGTCTTTGTGAGCAAAAAGGGTTTGTTTTTGAATGTATGCACAGATGTAATTGATCTCAGGGCAGCACACACACGTGTTCCTAAGAACAGGACCACAATGACTAAGGCACCCTCGACAAACTTGGATCTAATCGTAGGAACATTTTAAAGATCTAGACCTGATGACCTGTGAGATCAGAGTGGGTTATACACAGTGAGCACTTTTTTTGGGGGGTGGGGGTTAATTTTCTGGTAATTGTCTGACCAATAAGAATTTGTTTGGGTGGGAGCATATGAACAATCCAGCTGATTCTCAGACTGCAGCCTTCATCACTATCTTTAAATATTTAGACCAGTGTAACATGAGCCATTGGAATTAGTTCATATGTTATTAGCTGATAGGTCTCTAGTAGTCCGCAGTACTGACATGGACTGATGGAGTTGATTGACTTATGTTTAAATCCCTAGTAAAATGTGAAATGTGGATCTCCAGCAGTCTGCTTGCATGATGCAATACTGAATGTCTATTATTAAAAGCCCAAAAAGAAAGAAGAAAATAAGGTCCAGTGCAGTACAGGTATATTTTTGCCCATTTAGCTCACTTAGTTTCTTATCCCTTTTCTTGATATGCTTTAACTGACCTATTGATTATCTAATATGTCTGTGGCATGAAACTGATGAAATCTGCCTCATTTTCTCTGAATTGATTTAGCATTACCTAAGTGGTGTCGAGGACAATGCAGATGTGTGTGTTAGCAAATAGTGAAACTGAATTAAAGATGGAAATGCCAACCATGAAGAAGACTCTTCAGCTGTTCTTATCAGTGGCTAGTGGGTTACGTTGCTCTCACTCATTACTCAAATCTGTATGTCCGTTTCAGCAAACAAAATGGAGAGACATTTCAGTTTCAGGCAGAAAGCAGGCAGATTGCAGGAGAGCAAAGCAGGAAGCTTGATACAAAAGGAAGCGTGTTTTAAAAATCGTGAAAGCGAGTATAAAGGGCTCACTGTTGCATCACCTGTTTCCATGGCTCAGCCCCTTTACCATGGTAACAGAATGCCGGTTGGGTCATCAATGTGGGTGTAGAAAAAAGTCCAGAGGAAGAACAAATGTGTGTTTCGTCTATTAGAGCTGTAAGGCAAGGACAAGCTCAGTATTACAGCACTGAAAGTATTACATTAAAGAAGAGTCCTTCTCCCCCCATGGCTTGCTAACTAAGTACGGTTCAGTCTTTCAGCTGTTTGTCTACTGATTGGATAAATGGAGGAAACAAGCAATAGCTTAGTAATTGGGTGTCTTTTGTGATATGTCAAAGAACATGTTTCATTGCCAATACATTTTAATATAAATGCTGATTTTTGTGGAGTCTCTATCAAATCTCTCAAAAATCTGCTTGCTAAATACCCACTTAGAGGTTAGAGTAACTGTTCTGCTGTGTTTGTCCTATCCTACTTTGTCATCACAGGAACGACAGAACGAGTCTGTCTGATACAGGGTACGGTCGAAGCCCTTAATGGTGTCCACAACTTCATCGCGGAGAAAGTCCGTGAGATGCCCCAGAGCGCCCAGAAACCAGAACCAGTCAGCATACTGCAGCCACAGACCACAGTCAACCCAGACCGCGTCAAACAGGTGAGGTCCTGGACAGTTAGTGGGGTCATTAGGGTGTGCGTTCACTAGGCCATAAGAACAGTTCACCAGCACCTTGTTTATTCGTTGTCAGTCATAGTAGTTTTCTGGGCCATGACCCACAGCCTGGTAGGGTCAGGAAAATGTGAGGGTATGTGGTTATTTTTACCTCCAGTCTTTCATAGCTAGACAGAGCCATGTGGCAGCTGCAGCCTAAACCCCTGGGATTAACAAATTGCTGAGTAAAGCGGGGGCTGGTATAGTATTCTGACTCACTGAGAGAGACTGCTTCTGTCAACCATTTATGCTATTATATATTCCTCATGTTACCTTTCATTGCTACCACAATCTTTCTGTTTCTCTACAGGCCAAATTGATCGTGCCCAATAGCACAGCTGGGCTGATCATTGGTAAGGGTGGAGCCACAGTGAAAGCGGTAATGGAGCAGTCAGGGGCTTGGGTGCAGCTCTCACAGAAACCAGAAGGCATCAACCTGCAGGAGCGAGTAGTAACCATCAGCGGGGAGCCCGAACAGAACCGAAAGGCTGTGGAAATCATAGTGCAGAAAATTCAGGAGGACCCTCAGAGCAGCAGTTGTCTCAACATAAGTTACTCCAATGTTTCAGGCCCAGTTGCCAACTCCAACCCTACTGGCTCCCCTTATGCTAATACAGGCGAGGTGCTGCCCAATGCAGCTGCAGCCGCTGCCACTGCCTCCAGCCTTCTGGGTCAGGCTGGATTGACAGGAATGGGCGCCTTCCCTGCCGCCATGTCCAGCTTATCTGGTAATGATCTGCTGGCCATAACCTCAGCTCTCAACACACTGGCCAGCTACGGCTACAACACTAACACCCTCGGCCTGGGCCTCAACCCGGCGGCTGCTTCGGGGGTCCTTGCTGCAGTAGCAGCTAGTGCTAACCCGGCTGCTGCTGCTGCGGCTAACCTACTGGCCTCCTATGCTAGTGATGCCTCCAGCAGTGCTGGCCACCCTGCTACAGGTCTCGGCGGGTTTTCCTTGGGGTCTCTAGCAGCTGCTACTGGGGCTTCCAATGGTTACCTAAATGCTTCATCCCCACTGATGGCCTCCTCCCTATTGGCAACAGAGAAGCTGGCAGATGGGGCCAAGGACGTGGTTGAGATTGCTGTGCCCGAGAATCTGGTGGGTGCCATTTTAGGGAAAGGAGGGAAAACGCTGGTAGAGTACCAGGAGCTAACAGGAGCCCGCATCCAGATCTCCAAGAAAGGAGAGTTCATTCCTGGTACTCGGAACCGTAAAGTTACCATAACAGGGTCGCCAGCCGCTACGCAAGCAGCACAGTATCTGATCAGCCAGCGGATCACCTACGAGCAAGGCGTGCGCGCTACCAACCCACAAAAGGTGGGCTAAAAGGAAAAAGAAGAGGAAAGAAGGAAAGGATGAAGACAGCGATGGAAGGGAATTGAGAGAGTCATAATGAATAAAGAAGAAAAGAAACGTCCAAATATCTGTTCAATATTTCAGTATCAAATGAGAGAATCACAAAGGAGGAGGTGGGGGAGACAACCAAGATAAGTGTGTGTGATATGTGAATGTGTTTTTAGGACTGACGTCCTGATGTTTTTTAAAAGTTTGTGTCGAGTCCTTTTGATGATGGTGATCAGAGTAAGCTGAACTGGTCCACTGCCAAGCTGCAGATTCAAGGGTGAGGCCAAAGGGTTTCACCCTCCTCCAAAACCTCATAGCTGTTTTATTTTACTTTTTGTGTTTGGTTTTGTTGGTATTAATTTCAGTTGCAAACCTCAGCTCCCGGTGAGTTGAGTGTGTCAGATGAAGTTCCAGCCAGCTAACAGAGCTGTTTTACAAACCTTGCTCGCTGTATACAATGCAGAAGGCATTGTGAACAGGGGCACGGTTTTATGATAAGCACCTGAGGTCATCTCAGTTTATGGGGAAGCAATCTGAGAATCATTTCTAGAAAAAAAAAATCATATCTATGTTGACATATGTTAAATTCTGGCTCATGTCATAATTGAAGTTTCTAAATCTGGGTATTTTATATTTTCATCCTTTATTTATTGACATGGTCTCATTCAAACACAAATAGATTATTTAAACCTGTGAATGCAGGTTGATCTGAATGTAAAAACATTATTAGCCTATTGCTATTTTTTATTTACAGGGATCAATTATTGTGTTGCAGTGAAAGAAATGTATAACTCAAACCCAGTCTGAACTTCACTGTTGCTGTTTGCAAGGATAGTTCAGGGGTTAAATAATCAATGTGAGAGGATAGAGGAGACACACAGGAATGTATAAATATATTTTACATGAATACACGTAGATGATGCTCCCACAAACGCACAAACACTGAAACATAGTTGCATATTCAGTCACAAAACACAGAAATATGTTGTTTAACCCTTTTTTGGTGCTATAGGATTAGGTTTCTATCTCCTTTACCATGAAATCAGAACCTCTGGCGACTAATCCTGCGACTTATTTAGAAAAAAGCTGCTGTGTCGTCCAGCCATCGGTAGCCCATTGGACCCGACCCAGCCTCTCAGCTAGTGACGAACGATTGATTTCAGCATCAGTGTTGAAAAAAGCAATCCAGTCTTAATATTTGAAGTTCATTTAATGCAAGCCTTTTGTTCTACTTTCAACATTTGTAACTCCCAAGATTTAACTTAAAGCTCAGACTACCTTAAAGCAGTGTCTAACCAGTTCAGTTCGCAAAGGGAACAAAGCACTATAAAAGCATTTTGATAAGTAAAGCTGTATGAACCAATGTCTGTGAACAAAGAAACTATTGCCTTTACATTAAGGGTACCAAATAGTCAAGAGACATACACTAATGAAAGGGAAGTAAAATGACACTTGAAGAAAAAAAAAGGCTTGGATTCACGTTTTCTGTGAGCTGTCCTCGCCAATTTGCATCAAGACAAAAAAGGGAAAAAAAGGATGATTTTGCAGTTCATCCAGGCAGCCTGTTATCGTTCCCAAAACATGTTAAAGCTCACTAACTTCAAGTGAAGCACACACTACAACATAAAATGTTTTGGAATTGTTGTCTTTTATGGGCAATTGTTTGTCTAATGCAGGCAGGCTAATTGTCTCGAGTATTTCCAAGCACTCGAAGATTACCTTGGCTTCCTTCTGTGCTGCTATCCATAGTGTTCATCCTGAGTACACTGGGTCTCTGAAGACTGCACTGTGAGACATTAAGAACACAATGTAAGGTGTGTCTATCCCTGCTTGGGGATGTAAGTATATTTTAATGTGCACATGTATGTCACATACACAACAACTACCAATACCGATAGAAGGCCACAAGAACATTTATATTCAAGCATCTTGTGATGTTTCTGTTTACCAATGCACTGCACTTAAATTAGCAGACATTTTTCGCCCAACTACAAATTATTCCCACCACATTTTTCTGCACAGTCCTGTTATGTTCACCCCTCCCCCCAACCTCTCCCCCTGCTCTAAAGATAACTTTAGATCTTTAGTTGTCCCCATCAACCCAAGCTCTATGATCAGCTTTCTGAAAACACGGCTGTGAGGGTTGGTGCTGAGTTATGTCCAAAAAAACCAGAACCGCACCCATTTTTTTTTTCTTTGGAAAAATTTAATGAAGAGCCTTCTTCATTTTCATAAATCATGTTTGAAAGTAAATGGATACGAAAGCGTCTGAAATAATTCTCTGTGTCTGAACATTATGTGTGGCAACTGCAACAGCTGTGAGCCTTTCTTAAATCTTTCCTTTCACTATGTGTCTGGAAGGCTTCGCAGTCATCCATAAATTCAATCTGGCCACCAGTGAATTCATAGCATAAGATAACCTTTTACTGCCCAAGATTTTAGCATGTAATAAGATACAAGCACAAAACAAGGAGATGTTCTATCAATGCAACTGGACTGCTTGACTGCAGAGAGCTGTCCTTCAAAGCTCTCTGATCAATACATCGTGCCAAATGCTAGTTCTCTCTAACCCCTCATTAACTTTCCTCTTTCTCTCAACATTTTATTCCCCTGCATGCTGTTGTTTCTCACTGTTCTGAGATTCCTCCTGTGTCCTAATCCCTGTCTGTGCTTATCCCTACACTGTGCTCTCCCCCTCTTTCTCCTTCCTCCTGTCTTGTCTTCTCATGGGTGGTGTGTTGGATATGCTGCTGGTGGGCAAGTTATGCACTGTAGGTCATAAGGGTATGAAAATATTTCCCCAGACCATAGAGTTCACAAGGCTAACATGCATGGAAAACACCTGCCTCCAAAAACTGTGACACCCACCAAGACCAACCAGCAGCGTCAGCTCAAAGTATCAAATTCCCTCTCTAAGAAGAACAAGTAGACAGGTTTAGACGGTGAACTATGGCCTTTTAAGGGAAGAGAAAGTGTTGTTTTTTTCCCAAAAGAAAGCAAGTCGTGGTCAAATAAATATTCATACACAGGCTGAGCTCAAGCTGCAGCCTCCAAACAAAGCATAGCAAGGACAGAATGCATAGGTTAGCGAGAATAAGGTGGGAACTCGTTTGTGACCTCAAGCCGAAACAATGACATCCTTTATGCATATCCTCTTATCTGAAAATGACTAGAATTCATTTCTGTGGAATACAATATGTCATGTCATATGATCTATATGTACTTTATTGTAGCTATTCTAGTTTGTAGTCCAAATGCAGTCCAGCGTTGTCGATACAATGTGAAACTATGTTATATTTGTGTGGATGATGAGAGTGCCAACTAAGCCTGATTAAGATTAGCTTTGCAATTTGTTTGTGCATTATGATGACTCATCATCGACCGGTGGTGTCCATATTTCTGTCATTGATGATTTAGTTTGACAGTAAGAAAATGTAAAGAATATTGGAAGCAATATAGTAGCATGTTGTCCTGTTTTGTGTTTTATGTCTGTTGTATGAACCTTTGAAATTACTAAGATTTTGAATGAATAGGTTTACATGTACTTTTTGTAAGTTATGAAAATGCTGCTATTTGATAAGTAAACTATACAAAATATTTTAGTTGAAAAGATGTCTGGTCTGTTGATTAGAAACATGCTCTAAAAGGCTGGAGCATAAAACGAGGTGTATAGAATACTATACAGTATTGGTAAGATAGTAAAAGTAATAATAGACTCCATAGTACAACCTGTGCCAAACTAGACCTCTGCAGCTTCTGAAATTGTAGATGTGCGATCAAATGTTAGATATCAATAACTTGTTTAGAAGTGCTGATCAAGTGCCAATCAAACACTGTCTTTTAAGTTAAGAAAAGATAATCAAATACATTACTTAAGAAAACAAAGGACAAATAACTTTTTGTGCGTTGTTTTATCCCATAGGTACATAGAGTAAGAGTTAAAGATTGTGATTTTTATGGATCCATGTTGTTTTACACTCCATGCATCCCTTGTGTGTTTGTTTGACCTGTGGCTTAAGTACTGCTGTTTTCTCACAAATGTCTCTATAGGCCAGCATGGACTAAGCATAACATGTTATAAGCATTCATAACATAGCCATTAACAATCAAAAATGTGTTTGTGGAGTTAGGTGTTATCTTTTTGCACGTCTTCTATTGCATGGTATCAAAGTAAATTATGGAGGAAAAAAAATTTACAAAAATTTGCGAGATGTCTCGCAAACATTCAAAGACATAACGCTGCATGCAGTCAAATGTAAAGCACTTCGGTTTTACTCACCTCATGTTTAAAAGAAAAAAAAAGTTTTGTGTTTTTTTTATGTTGTGAGTTGGGAGGGAGCTCATTATTGTCATGTTGGCCCAAAAAACAAAAAACAAAAAAACAAACACACATCTGAGATCAAATTCCTCATCGGTCATCTCTGAACACGTCGTTAGGTTTTCGGTACAGTGAGGAGTATTAAAAATGTGAAACAAGCAAACGTGAAAATGTTACTCAGTGCATTGGCTCCTTGTGTTTCTAGGATATCAGGCATTCATTTCTTTTACAAACAGGTTGAACCTCATGTAACTTGTCCCATAATGTTTCCAAATCTTTTTCTGTCACAGCTTGAAAGCCCAGATCTAATCTATGAATGTACCCATTTCCTCTTTCTTTGTGTTCCTTTTAAGTTCTGTCAAATGTTTATTGGTCTTTAATGTAAATTCAGGGCAGGAATGTCAAATACATGTAGAGAATATCTATGTCAATAACAGATTTCAGCTACAGTCAGGTAGGCCTTACACGGCCATAGTCATGAATCAGATATGTTTTAACACAACTTCCGATTCGCTGTCAACATTATCTTGTTTGTTTGGTGTTGCATAAATGCACTTTACTGATCAGTGGGTCATACTGGGTGTGAAATGAAGCAAACCATGTTGGCTTTCAGAAGTTTAGTTGAGTTGATTTTGCCACCATTCTTCGCTGTTGCTGTGATGTGACTTTCATTTATTTATTCCTTGATCCTGTTGGGTCTCATGAATGATGGAAAGGGCTGGAGTCTCAGACAAAATAGAAAAGTAGCAACTGTTTCCTCACTCGAAGGCTTCTCCTTCACATTCCCTTCAGCAGAGGTCTATGTCAATCACTGTGTGCATTGTTTTGCACTAGAATGTGAAACCGCAAAGGATCCGTACGCCTTTTTATCCGTTTGCATCCTCTTTAGCTTTTAAATTCCAAATTTTCAAATGGTTTTTAGCTTATCCAGCACTCTGGCATCGAAACACCGGACTGAAGGATGCAAGCTCGAGGTCCGGCTGGCATAGCAGCCAGGTCCGAGAGACGTAATCGGCACCAGCAAAATGAAGATTGCCTCTGCCACCTCAACACGATGAAAATCACAGAGGAAACCTTTGAATGGTTAAGGCCTAGTTACATGAGTGATATTTCTGTCTCATTGTTTTGTGTTGCAAGTACCCTGTTGTTGCATTTACTGCTGCACATCTGAGTGCTAAACGAATCGCAGTATCATTCCAAAAGCTGTGGTGATTTGTTTTTGATTTTCAGTCCAAATGTATTCTGGACATTCATCCAGCCCCATGGAGCCCTTTCACAGGAAGGCTAGGACTGGCTTTAAACGTTACAAACTGGCTAAGGCTGCTCGCTCCTCTCTTTAAACCTCTTCTACCTGAGTCTCACGTTCAGCCTACACAATATCACGGTTTGTTTCGTTACACGGAGCACCTGCTGCTGTGTCCACCCTTTAAATGGTTTTAGGTATTTCTGAGCCCTTTCGTCTGAGGAAAATACAGGATTTTTTGCCAACCACATGAGGCCATTTTTGTGTTTGACCCTCTGAACCTCCCATGGACTTTGTTGACCTTTTCCATGCTCGAGAACTCATATATGTGTTGGATATTTTACGCCACTTTAACTGTCAAACTCTGCCAGACTGTTCTTTCATTTTCCAGTTATTTGGACTCTTCTGCAGGGTTGATTGCTTGCTTAAGTGTAAACTGAAGAGAGCATGCTCGTACCTTGCAAACATTTTCACGTCATTGTAAATTTTCTTTTTGGGGTTCGGTTTTTTGTTGTTTAACCTCTGTTCTTTCCATCTCCAAAAAAAATGGACTGACAGCATAAGGTCAAATATTCCAACCTAAGCAAAGTGATGTTTTGTTGATTGGGTTCTCTTTGATATTAATGACAATGGTTCTGTCTTTCATCTGTGACGAGCGCAGAGAATCTGTGAAAGTCCACAGTGTTACCTACTCAAAGGGCTTTCTAGGACAGCATTTATGTCTTTTAAATGGAAAAAGTCCTCTGAAAATATTCAGAAAGGAAAATGCCTTCTCGTGCCATTTTAGAAAAAGTGTGAAAGCTTTTTATGGCAAATATTTGTCAGCAAGAGTGCCAAATAATTCCATACTGAGCCAAAAGGCAGCCAGCCTACATAACTAAATGTTAGATCACTGGAATGGTTCCGTCCCATTTCCACCCCCCTTGAAAAACATCACCTTAACTGTACAATGTTTGAGCTCATGCACCGTTGTTGTTATGCTGCCAGTCTGTTTTCTGCTTTTGTCAGAGAAACATCT
This sequence comes from Apistogramma diplotaenia, assembly GCA_015052665.1. NCBI lineage: Eukaryota > Metazoa > Chordata > Actinopteri > Cichliformes > Cichlidae > Apistogramma > Apistogramma diplotaenia. The sequence continues at coordinate 43,382 of VOQJ01009831.1, forward strand.
CAGAAGCAGTATATTTTCTAAGTGATACACCATTGATTAAAAAGAAAACAGCGACTATGGTGAGGGAATGAGAGGATTTTAAAAGTGTCATTGATTTTATTATTTAGTTAATTTGAACATTATTCATTAATAGATTTAACGGTAATGACTATTTAATGTAACTGTAGTACTGTGTTTGTAAAAGAAATTCAGTGAGTTGTGTTTTATGACTCGTGGACTACCAGTGAAGTCAGCATTTCAGTGTTAATAATTGAATTGTTTTTTAAAGATTATTTTTGCGACAGCAACAAAGAGTCATTATAAATGTTCATTTTAACATCACTTGTCTTCTGTTGCTTTTATTCTCCACCCGTCCCTCTGCTCTGTCTCACTTGAGTGAAAGGTTGAGTGTTTACATAATTGCAACCAACACGTTCTATGAATAGATCGATTTCTGAAGAGCCGAAACTGAATGCACATTAAATATGAACAGTGAGCATGTTTACACGGACGCAGTGCTCACATGACAAGACTGCAGTGAAAAGCAGCATGAATTTCACACCTGGTTTACATTGATTTATTTGACAGTTGGGTCTGTTTACTGAGGGCAGTGTTTCAGGCAGATGATACTATATTAACTTCATTATGTTGACCAGCTTCAAAAGCTTGTTTTGTTGCTTTTCGGTGGCAGTGACTTTAAGCAGAGCTCGTGTACAAATATGAACATTTTGTTTCATTTAGTTAAGCATCCAAGTGAAACTTTTGCCTTCCCTGTGAACAGCCTGTCCATGCAAAATTATGGGATTTTATAGTATGAGGCCAGTCCACTATTTTTGCACTAGTATTTTTTTTTACCTAATTTGCCTGATTAAAATAGGTGGAGCTATGCTGAGAGTGACCTGACTGACTGATGGAGATGTATTTTATTCCCCATCATGATAACATACCAACATGAAAAGACAATTAATTCGGGGACACCAGTGAAATCACCTCGGTATGTGAATGTGTGTACAACATACTGTAAAGATGGACAGTTTCACCACTGCCTCCCATTGTTTTGTTTTAAGCAAAACAAACAAAACCCCCCAAAAAAAAAACAAAACAAAACAAAAAAGCGATAAGTGCTTTTTCCATCTTGGTATAATTTTTTTTTGATTTAAAAAAAAACTAAAACAAATGTAATCACAGCTACTGCCATCTGGTGGCTGGCTGGTCTGAGGTTCAAGACGCTTTTGCAATGGCTTCACTTTCCTAACCCAGAATTAATGTGCATGGTTTATAATATCTATAATTTTTATATGATCACTTCAAATAAATCATGTCAAATAAAAAATGTATAGCAACTGCTAGTTGGCTAGCCAGCTAGCGAACAGTTTCTAAAATACAACACAGAAACTGGTGACAGGGGCTTTTGGGGGTTTTCTAACCTGCCCTCTGCATGCAGTTGAAAAAGTGTTGTTTCCACCACACCTACAGCATTTATCAGGTGTTTACAACTAGTGAAGATAAACTCTCTTTATGCTTGGCCTCACCTTTGCCAGTAGTCACTAAACAGGCCGTCTCCTCCTCCTTTATGTTGTCTTTTTGGAGCATTTTTAATGACACTGTGACTAACATGGCTGGTACATATGTTTGCCTATCTGTTATACCTGTATAGTTTATGCATGCAGCTTTCTAAAAATAAGTGTTAGAGTTGGCTGATAACTTAGCATGCCAACCTCTCATCCAAATTTGACTCCCAGTTTCATGAACAGGAATACCAAAATAAAATGCTAAGCCTTCAAAATACAGTTTGAAACTAATAGCTGATGTCATGGTGGCCACATCCATCTTTTTTTTTTAGAAAAGCAATGGTTATGTATCACAGTTTTTAACTTGAGTAAAGGACAATACTGTTAATAGTAAAACTATCATGTTCTGTACTGTGCAAAAATCTCCTTCGGACATACTGGCAACCATTTCAATAAAAAAATGAGAATTTGATTAATCACTCCCTAATAGGCGTTGCCACTGATTTAAACAAGGATCTAGCCAAAAAAAAAACAAACAAACCTCAGTTTGCTGGACAACCATCTGCAAAGTTTAAAGTTCAGTTCTTGTGTAATCTGGAATACCGTCATCCTTTTCTCCCTGTTTCACTTTCTTAAGAATGGATTCTTAACAGCAACAATTCCACTGAAACCATTTCTGACAGGTCAGGTTAACTTAATATTCCACAGTCAGCTGTTAGTGGGATTATAACAAAGTGGAAGCAATTGGGAACGACAGCAACTCCAGCCATGTAGCAGCAGGCCAGGCACAGAGCAGGTCAGCAGATGCTGAGGTGCATAGTGCACAGAGGTCACCAACTTTCTGCAGAGTCAGTCTCTACAGACCTCCAAACGTCATGTGGCCTTCAGATAAACTCAAGAACAGTTCATAGAGAGCTTCATGGAATGAGTTTCTATGGCCAAGCGGCTGCATCCAAGCCTTACATCATCAAGCACAATGCAAAGTGTTGGATGCAGTGGATGCACACGACCCCTGGACACTTTGTGGAACCGTTTGGGGAAGGCCCCTTCCTGTTCCAATGTAACTGCACCCCAGAGCACAAAGCAGGTCCATAAAGACATGGATGAGTGAGTTTGGTGTGGAAGAACTTGACTGGCCTGCATAGTCCTGAGATCACCTGACAGATGAATTAGAGTGAAGACTGTGAGCCAGACCTTCTCGTCCAACATCAGTGTCTGACCTCTGGAAGAATGGTCCTTGGAAATAAAATAGAAAGAAATGAGGGGTGGCTCAAGATTTTTTCACAGCACTGCATTATACATTTTTGAAAATTTCCAGGTGCCCCCCCCCCCCAAAAAAAAATTATATATCATCATACCTGCCTTTTTATGAGCTCTTGCACATGGCTCACCTTATGTCAGTTTGTGGGAGAGACAAAACTGATGGCAGATGTACTAATGAGGGTGAAAGAGTCGTGCCTTCTTTTAATTGATTAATTTTCTTAAATTGGACCCATAAATCAGCCAGTATTTATTTAGATATATCCAGTCCTAACAAAAATGTGCATTCCCTCTCTTTTCTCTGAGTGCTCTGTGTTTCTGGAAAGGTAAAATTTTATTGCTAATTTGATTTAGATATCTTTGGCAAATCTTTGAATTCCTTCCTGAATGCTTGTGGAATTCAGTGAAAAGGAGACAACAGCAGATGGGCTTGCCTTGTGGAAAGCTCTATTGTAGCTTACATAAGAATTATCAGAATGACGGACTAACTTTCAAATAAGGCCTGAAAATTAGGCATATAACTGCATGAGTTATCAGTAGAAATAGTAAACATCCTGGGTCACTGGTATTTTGGGAAATTACATGTTGCCAGTTTGAACTGATAAACTCCTCTGCGAATGCCCTTTAGTTTATCACTCACAATGCCATAGTACATATATCCCAAAAGCTTAAAATATCTGTCATGTAGTTCAGTGTATCTATGAAAAACGAAATCCTTTTAAGTCCTTATAATCTTATCTTCGTGTCTGCCTTACCCACTTCTTGTTAAGCCGAATAGAGCAAACCATCTTCCAAACACTGTAAATGTAAGAAATCACAATTTGATATTGCCCATGGTGCAGTGATGGAGTGAAATCATAATTCAAAATTTTCTGCACATCTTAACCCATTCGCTTTCTCATTTCTACCTTGAATTGAGGTGTAAAGCCCTGCAGCACTATACATTTAAGGCACATTTGATTCCTGCTGTAAGAGGAGGTAGCAATGGGCTTGAATGATAAAATTGCGTTGTCAAGGTAACAGGTTGTTCTGAAGACTGCAAATATGTTGTACTGGGGATGCTCCCATACAATATTTCAGCCTGCAGCCTCTGTAGCATTGAACTACATAAGCTATGCGTTTCACTCCCTTAGAGTCAAGCAGGTTAACTGCAGATGTAATATGTTTCGCATTCATAATTCAGAGACATTTAATAGCCAGTTTGTCTTCATCAATATTATTGAGATTAGTCACTACGAATCCCATTTGTGAAACCAAATTGTAACTGTCAGAAACCTTGAGGAGGCACAACGATTTCTTTCAAATGATGAATGTGGGAAAAAGGTGGAAACTGAGAAGAGAGCAGAGATACACTGAGGCACCCTAGAACATGGCTCCTGAAGTAACCATGGATACCTCTATTTCATGGATGGAGTAATTTTAGCTGGAGTGGGATCTGAAAGATACATAACACTGTTCCTGCACTCAATATCAGATATTATCACATCTTAAAATTATGGTAAAACAGCAAATACACTGAAGGTCATGCATTCAGATAGTCCTGTAAATTTATACAGCTTGTGAATGAACTCCTACTGTGTGATGAGAAAACATCACAAAAATCCATACACTCCACAGAAAGCCACTGACATATGGGATGTGCTGTTTGCAGCAATAAAAGTAAACTCACAGAATGCAGGCAGGTGCCAGTGATGCAATACGTGATCATGCTGTGTTTAGTTCACTAAACTATAGTAAACAGCAGGTGTCATAGTCAAGCTTACAGGTTTGTACATTATATGCCAGCAAGAGAAAAAGACGCAGAGCTGATTTCAGGAAGAAAAATTATAATATAATTAAAATTATATGAAAAAATAATGATATGATAATGATAATGCTTACAAACTATTTTTTACAACATTAGACTGTGAGGTGGACATGTTACTTGTGTGTGTGCTGTGGGAATCGAGGATAGTAGTGCTGAGGCGAAGTCGTTTCTGAAAATGTGAGTGAACTGTCTGCACTGTCAAGGCAGCCATGATAGCGCTGGACATCAGGGATTAGGAGATGTAGCTATGATAAAAACAAAGCAGCTCAGAGACAAACTGAGCTTCTTGAAGTAAAGGTTCAGGATGTGCATGTGTCAACACCTCATGGACTTACTGTATAAGACTTATCTAAGATAAATGCATGAAAAATGGACACCACAAGTGTGTTCCAGTACCATTATGTCAGGAGAGCTGATTGTTTACCTGCATGTGTCTGCGTTTGCATTATTGCAAGACATCCATCAGAAATTTTAGCTATATAAAAAATTATTTTGCCCCCAAAGCTCTACACTGGATCAGAATGTATACAAAGCTTTACCAGCCCAGCTGAAAAGCAGCAGTGCAAGCAGAGAGATAAAGAAAACGGTGATCTCAGCCATGAAAAGGTGTCTATATTTAGATTATTAATGACTGAGCTACATTTGGTAAAATGGCTTGTACCTCGAATACTTGAATAGTAAATACAAAGGATCTGGTTATGTCTGCTGTCGTTTGCCTTCGTCAAATGCTCTTTGACTCCACTTAGTGGTTTCATTTGGTATTTACAGGCACGCACACACCCCACAGTCCTCACACAAAAACACTGTCCACAAAGTGAAGCTTCTGCTTTGCAGGTGGCACAAATACAAACAAGAAAGGTTTAATTAAAGCTGACTATGATTTGATCTTTGTGACCTTATTCAAATTATTCATGTTTTGTATAAGTAAGAGAGGAATTACTGGAGCCAGGAGTGTTTTGCTTCATGGCCGCCTCCCCCAGACCAGCGGTGGAATAGAAGCATCTGACTTGGCAGCTGCGGCTGTGATTGCTCGCAGAAATTCTACATAGTCGTTATCAGAGAACAAAAACGGCACAATTCATTATGAGTAAAGAGTAATCACTACTTATATGATCCAATTATCAGAGAATAGGATTTTGTCAAAATAAATGAAAACACAATTTTCTCCCCTCTATCATTAAGCTGTGTTTAATTATTCAAAGTGGTGTGCTGTCATTTTCAAACATGCCCGAAGTCCACTGGCAAATCTTCAGAGGAATGGTTAGAGCCTTCAAACAGTGCTCCAGTTCCTCTTTGAAACTGTCATAAATATATTCCTATCCTTCCTATCTATCTATCTATCTATCTATCTATCTATCTATCTATCTATCTATCTATCTATCTCTGTTTCCAGCAGTGTTGTTGAATCTATGCCATGAAGAATTAAGGCAGTAACAATACAGGACTCATAAAGGCCAGTTCATGGTTTGTGTGTCCGTGTTCATGAGGAGATGATGAACGTGCACATGTTGACCACAAAAAGCAGAGAAGAGAAACTAGCACAGCCATAAATGACAGCAGCTGTCAGTACTGACTGTGGATGAGCCTGTGGTCGGCTTAACGTTAGATAAACTTTGTTTCCAGCTCTGACAAATAACATTATCTAGGCTTGGGCAGCATTTGCTGTATATTATAATAAATAAGCTATGGATGCATCACATTTTGTTGTTTAAGCTGGATGGCTGATGTCACTGGGGCCATGGATATGCACAATTACTTGGCTAAATAATTAGTTGGCACAAGAAATCCTAGTTGGTAATCATTGAAATATATCTGTAAAATAGCGGGACAGATCCCATCTGGTATAACTAACAACTGCCATTGTCAGCAAGATGTGACACCTGATTCAAGAGACAGGTGCGTGTCTGTGAATCAAGTCAAGTCAAAAAAGATAATATATAACTCACACTCCAATATATTTGGAAATAACAATTTGGAAATAGGATGAAAGTCACTGTTTGGAGCAAATCAGAGAAGTCCTCTCCCAGATTAAGCCTTTTTTAGACCAACATAATATTATGGAGGTCTTTCAATCGGGTTTTAAACCCCTGCATAGCACCGAGTCAGCCTTGGTCAGAGTTCTTAATGACATTTTCA
>VOQJ01009835.1:0-10256 GCA_015052665.1 Apistogramma diplotaenia
ATCCTCATGGAGTCGGTTTCTAACTGTTTGTGCAGACACATGCACATCTGTGGCCTGCTGGAGGTCAGTTTGCAGGGCTCTGGCAGTGCTCCTCCTGTTCCTCCCTGTACAAAGGTGGAGGCCGCGGTCCTGCTGCTTGGTTATTTCCCTCCTACGGCCTCCTCCACGCCTCCTGGTGTACTGGCCTGTCTCCTGGTAGCGCCTCCAGCCTCTGGACGCTACACTGACAGACACAGCAAACCTTCTTGCCACAGCTCGCATTGATGTGCCATCCTGGGTGAGCTGCACTACCTGAGCCACTTGTGTGGGTTGTAGAGTCTGTCTCAGGGTTGTGATCACGGGCCACATATGCCATCATCTGCTAACTAAACTGACTGTGGGACAGGTTGTCTACACAGGTTCAGGTGACAATGGCTGATTAACTGGCCTTCTTCATGAAAGTCATTATAGTAAAATAATGATGACTGAAACCCCTTTACATGCTTCACACTCGGGGATCTGGAGCCGTGCACGCCGGCTCATTGTCACTGCCGTAGCTCATCAAGCTAAATAGAACAGGGCCCCTGCCAATGTAACGCACTCCTCTCCTGCTCCCCTCCACAGTTTTCCTCCTGCATTTGGAAACCAGAAAGGTTAGAAAACAGGAGAAACTGGACCCGACTGGAAAAAACACACCTGTTGTGATGCGCTTGAACTCAAGCACCGCATAAGTGGTATGTACCACAGGAGAGAATCTGTGGCTATCTGCCACACGTCCCCAGAGATAACACCCCCAACTAACAACTGTAAGAGAGGCCTCAATAGCCTTGATTAACCATTTATGTTCAAACCCTCAAAAGTAACATGCTTCCGCAATTTCATTCCTCACTTGAGCTGCTTTCCTCGTCCTAATGATCACATGCAGAGGGGTAGGGGATTGGAGAGTTGGTTTGTAAAGAGATGCAGAGCCTCTGCAGAGGAGAACAATGCCACCAGAGAAACTGGGAAAATGATGTTAGGAGCTACAAAGACACCATGTAATGTATGAAAACGCATAAACGAATAAAAGGAAACTTGCAACACAAAAACAGAGATAGCCTCAGGTTTAGCAATCTGCAGCTTAACGCCGTGTTATCTTGGAATGATATAGGTGAGCAAGTGGCCTAAACATACAGCACGGCATAAAAACGACGATTTTTCTTTTAAATCCAGCAAATGAGGCATAATTCTTCATTAAAACAAAATTGTGCTTTGACTGTTGACAGAGGAAATTCGGACTAATGAGCTCACAGAGACGCTCAGGCCATGTTTGATCTCAAGCTATAAAACACAAGGGCCCAACACTGCCTGCCTGGATACAAAGAAGTGCACGCACACACACACACACACACACACACACACACACACACTGCAGGCTGCCCTACAGGGCACATTTGTTCAAACAGAGGGAGAACAAAGAGAGCAGGTGGCAGACAACCTCACACACCTGCCAAAAAACAAAAGAAAAGAACAATAAGCTTGAACTACACTTTACTTTAAAAAGTATTTATTTAACAATACAAGAACAATAAATAAAAAAATCCTAATCCCGACTGAATGAATGAATGAATGCTAAATTTCTGTGCCCTGTGCATGACATATTCATACACACAGCCGCCCTCACTAGCCTTTAATCATAAGGATATTTTTTTCCTTTCACTCAAAAAATAAACTGACTCTAGTAGAAAGTTAGACACAAGAGGAGTACAATGAAAAATGTTGAATGAAATTACTCGAAATGTGGAGCTCCTGCTCTTTGTTCGTAATTATTTCCGGCCTGCTTTGGGGCATAGGAAACCTCCCAGCAGCAGCGTCTCCAGTGTGTGCACAGCTGAGACCAGCTAATAAAACGATGACTGTTTCCAGCCACAACCCAGGTTGAGGAACAGCATCCTCTTCATCGCAGGTTCCTGTGTGACATCACCTCACGTGCTTCCTGTTGGGCATCTCGACAGAGGAGATACAAAAACTGTTTGTTTTTTTTATCTCAAGGCAGATTCAGCAACACTCATTTGCTTTAATGGAGCCCCGCTTTTATGTATGTGCTCCTCTCTGCTTGCTATGCTAGAAGGATGTCTGAGAGTGAAGAGCAAATCAGGCCATCTAACAGCAGGTCACTACACCGCCACAACTCTGACACACGCCAGCAGTCCCGGGAGCTCCTTACCCAATTTGCCCTGCTTGGACACAAAAACAGTGGCATGCTACAGTGAAATTGCTCTTTTAGCGTTCTGAAAGATACAACAGTGCACGATTCTGAGGTGCTCAGTCCAAATAACTCAGCAGAGCAGAATCGGCTAAAGACGAGATGACTGACAGGCAGAGGGGCTGGAAAAAGGCAGGAAATAACAGCCAGAATGGACAGAAACGCCGAGCTGAAGAACATTCCTCACAAAAGTATGTAAATAAGACGGCTGAGTGGTGGAAAACTCTGATAATGAAGGTTCGCTGGATTTACAGTGTACATGGAACACAGTGTACACAGCTGCTTTTGGCCAATAAGAGAGTGGCCCGAGCAACTGGGGCCATGAAAGGTAGGTTCACAATGAAGGATCACTTCAAAAGAACTTGTAAACAATGGCCAGCCCATTTGAATCAGCTCTACATGCAGATAATCAGCTAAAAATAAACACGCCCTCCATCTCAGGCATCATTCATCACGCACAGGCAGTCCAGAGGACAGCCGGTGAGTTTTCACGACATAAAATATTTGTTTTGGAAAATAAATGTCAATTGAGATCTAATTTAGCAAGAAAATTAACTGAAGGTCTTGCAGACAGCATCTTATGCACAGAAGCATCTTGACAGGACATCCGTCACTGCATAACATGCCTCTTCCCGTGTCTCTGTGCACTCCTCCCCTAAAAGGTCTCCAATAAAGAAGTGTTAATGCTTCCTAACACACATGCACATTCTGACTTACGTCTGTTCTCAAACAGACCCTCAGAACTGAGAAAACAGCCGAGGTTGCCCATTAAAGCCCAAACAGGTCAAATGGATTCTAACAGTGTCAAACTACATTGCTACAGAGCAGCTAACATGACCAGCAGCCTCTGTTCTAAGCCCAACTTGTGCTAATCTGCTCACCTCAGGCCCCCCGTAGCCCCCAAGAGCAGACTTGAGTTTAGAGAAAATAATCCGTGGGACTGAAGTAGAGGTGTCTAGCGACCTCCAGACGAGTGTAGTTGTGGAGGATCCATGACTGAATTGGACTGTTGTTACAGTACTCCACAGTGGGGCCATAGGTGCCGTCCTCCAGACGGCCGATGGTCAGACATGATTGGGTGATGATGTGGAGGAAGGTGTGCTTCTGCAGTGAGCCGGGAGGGAAAAGGGACAGATGGTTTTCAAGGTAAGTCATAGAGTCATAAAGTTATTCTTAAACTGATGAGTCTGTTCTTTGCAGCAAACTTCCCCAGTTTCTCACTGACACTGAAACAAAAGTCTGAGCTTATTTAGGCTACTTCTGATTTTAGTTTGCAATTAGAGAGACAATCTTTGGACAAGAGATGTGTATCAAATTATTGATGTGGCCATTTGGCTCAGTCACACTAGGACAAAAGGAATATGATGGCAGCCTCCTTACAACTAGGAAAAATCAGTGGTTGCAATAAACTTTCTTTGCTGTCAGCGACCAGAAAATAGTTGCAGCGACCAAATGTTCACCCAGAGGTTGAGCTCATCAACTGGGTGACCACTTTGTGTGCGAGGTGGCTGCACGGGTTGGCTGGTGGAGCTGGTTTGCAATTAAATGCCTTCAAATTAATAAGCCAGACGGATTACCAACATGGTCCAATCAATCTGAGTCTGTTTGCACTGATGAGCCCAGCTCCACCGCTTCTTTTTGCAAAAGGCGATGCGATTCATCTGGATGTATTCTGGAAGAATTTCTGTTTCAGATCTATGAGGTTGTGGCTGGACTCATCACAAGTAGATTGCACGCAACTTCAGCTTGACACCATTCAATAGCAGACTGATGGCAGACTGTTAGCAGATCTTACTGCTGCCTTGATGCACAAAGTTGCTTTGAAGACAGCAGCCGTGGTCCCCGTCTCCAAAGCAACCGTTCCAAAGACGAGACTGGGCGTTCATTGCACACGGTTGCAATAAAGTCGGTCGTGCCGCATCCACGGTTTTCCCTAGTGTGACTGCAGCATGTAAGGACCACTCAGAACGTCCAGCAGCTCTGCTACGATGTGACCACGGCAACCAGGACACGAGTCACATTTCAAACCCCTCAGAAAATGACCACATCAACGATTCAAACACATCCTTAGAATGAGGCCGGCGGTATTTGCCAAAATCTGCACAATACAAATAAAAATGGTTTTGCATTTTTAAGTTATACAGTGAGATAAGCAATGCAAATGCCGTTTAATACTTTATTTAACACTCAAGAGATGAAAACATGCATATTTCCAATTGCATTCTAATTATTACAGGAATTTGAGTTCATGTATTTGGTTCTCCTGTTTTACAGCCTGTTGCTTAATATGTCTTATTTGTAAATGTTCATCCAAAATGACAATCCATGCCTCAAACACCGCATCTCTAAAAAACTCACTTTGCTGCACTCGTCCAGGTGTCAATTAAATAACAATTAGCTCAGATATTTAAGGGTTTTTTTTAGCCAGCTGGCTAAAAGAAGTTTGAAAACTAGAGTAATTAGGCTCTGCTAAACTAACACACAACTTCACAAGTGCAGCAAAGTAAAAAAGTACAGATAAATTGGTGGAAAATTCAGCACACTTTGAAAGTCTGTGCGGCACTACGGTTTTAATCACCACCGTGTCTGTGACTGCGATATTCATATGAGGGAAGGTAAACACGGCTTATTACTGGCTGAAACGGCAGAGCAGGTGAAAGGAAGGAGTGTGGATGAGTACAGGAGGAACGTGGAAAAGTCGGGTGTTTTTGTGAAAGTGAAACTGATGACCAGATGAAATGTTAATGGTATTGTAGTCACCCAGGATTCAGCTCCTGTCAGTCACACCTGGGCTAAAAATAACAGCGGCCACTGACAGCGATGAAACCCCAAAGCTGTTTACAACAGAGACCGGTCCTCTTCGTTTATGAATTATTCAGGGTTTTTTTTTTCATTTTAAGAAAAGCACACAGAGAACAAAGTGTAATGAAAGGATTTCTCCAAGGATTTGTTCAATGCTTGATGGAAAAGGCTCGGAGCTTCCTCGCTTTGTCATAGCGACATGTCAGCGATAGGACGTCTCAATCACTCATAGATAACTCTGTATGCGACGCTGCCTCTTGTAACCATCTCCCGCAGGATTAAAAATGCATAAATTGTTAATATAAAAATGCTTTTGGAGTTGTGTAGTCCATAATGCATTTCGAGTTCTGAGGAAACAAGGCTTGAGGAGAATATTTAGTTTTCCTGTGGGATTCAAATGTCTTTCTGTTTTCTGCCTGCAACATCTGTTTCTTCATACGACTGAATATTAAAATTGCAAATCTATTACTGCTTGCATACCCGGGAATATTAAGTCAAGTGAACCTTGGTGTTCAGTATGAAGCGTGTGGCTTTGGGAAAGGAAAAGAGTATGATGTGCACATTTAGTGATATCTGTAACGAGCCACACAACTGAAAAATACATGAGGTCATTATCACCATTTTGCAGCCAACACGTGATCATTTTTCTTTGATATTTGTACGCATTTTTTTTATAGACTGGGCTCCACTTTCTTTCTTTCTATTTGGTCCCTTGGTTTGAAAATAATTTAAGTAATTTATAAAATTAATTCATAAATCTAAATTTCAGTGCATGAGTCCAGGACACTGTTCTAGGAAAGGGTTTCAGTTCACATCCAAATATAAATGATCTATTCTACTAACCACGGGCACTTCTGAGGTCACACACTCCTATAGGACCATCACAACACTGAATCACAAAGTGGCACTTCAGGAGGGACAAATTGAACAGCTTACCTCAAAATCATATTCCCACTTGCCAACATACTACATAATGAGACGAGAAAAGAGAAGCAGCTGCTGGGTTGAAATGAAAACTCAACTTCTGTGCTGAAACAGCGACACACAGCACCATCTTGTGGCACAAAGTAGTAATTCTAGTCTCTTACTTTGGACTACCAAAATCTTCAGTGCACTATTGCTGAAAAAAATCATCTTACGACACATTAAGATACAATCATTAAACTGAGGCACAGGGGAAAGGAAAGGCCAGCTGCTGTGGCATCCCCTCTTTGGATTATTGGTTCCTATAGCGACCACAGATCCTACCTCAGCATCATACTCAAACATCTGATTGCCCTTCATGTGGTGACACTTGAGCATGACAACAGGCCCGTTGAGGCGGGAGACATCCAGGCAGAGGTCATCTGTTCGGATTTCTTTATCCGCAGTGTATGAGAACACCTGGAGAAAGAGGTTCTATTAAGCCCTTGAAAAACATCACTAAGACAAACATATTTAGCCTTTGATCATTTCAAGCTAATTACCACATTTTTTGGTAGCTTTTGCATGCGTGCCTGCATGCCGTTCGCTGGATAGATAGCTTGAAAACTTCTGAATCAATTCAGATTAAAACTTTGTGGGGGTGCAGCAGGGGGCATGTCAACAATCCATTACAATTTAGCTCACACACACACACACACACACACACACCAGGGTCTTCAAAGTCAACTTAATGATTTAGTGATTGAAAATTGACAAAAAGCCTTAAACTTTGATTCTCACAAGTGTGGTGCTTATTGTCAGCATATAGACTATATCGTATAAAGATTTAAAATAGCCGTCTAGTTAATTATACTGTAGCATAATATTATATAATAAGCTTAAGTCATTCAGGTCCAATTATTTACAAATCAATAATATTTGTGCAATCACAAATATCTGTCATGATACTCTCTGATTTTCACTGCACTAAACTTGTAAAAAGAACAATAAATAAAATGAATATTGAGAACCAGTCACCCAATCATATGAATGGCTGAGTGTGTCCAAACTTTTGAATGGTAGTGTATAAAAAATACAATAATATTCCCTTAAAAGCAAATACTGCTCACAGAGAGCTGCCTTGAAAGAGGTTTGTGCTCTCCGAGTGCTTCTTGTGCTGTTTTGGGTATTTCCATTACCGTCTACAGATGCTTTTAGCTCTTTAGTTTCTTTCCCAAATTTTCCTGTAAGCATGACACTGAACAGATATTCTGTCTTGTGTGCTACAGAATTATAATGAGACTTGTGCGCAGAAAGAATATTGATTGGGCCGAATCAAATTCTGGGCAAGAATCTTTGAGTCTAATCAACACTGGACTTCAGAAATGAGGGAGAAAACCGAGACTTGCATTGTATTGAAAATCTGCAAATTGGCTTAGAAGTTGGATATTAACAAACACCTCGCATCCAACCTGAACTCATGTTTTTCTGCAAGATAATGAACTGTTAAAGGCTAGAGTCTAATATAAATGCAGCCATGTGAAAAAGAGCGTTTCCCAGGACTCTGTGGTCGTCCTGTAGTTTTTCCCGATTGTGAAGGCTGCCGGTCCGCTGTTTACCTCAGCTTTGTGAACAGTCTCCGAAACGAGGCGGTGAAGCTCACTTCTGACCACGATACTGAGGTGAGCTGATGATATCCTGAACCTTTCTGTCAGTAAGAGCTGCTGTTTTGCCGCTGTTAGCCGCTGTTAGTGAAACTGCCTTTGAAGTGGAAAAACTCTCATACAATGTGAGAATTTAGTCAACCTATTTATGAGAGTCCAACATGGGCTAGCACAGCCAGCTGCTGCTGCTGCTGCTGCTGCTGTTGTTTAGTCAGCTCGTCACCTGTCCAGAGACGGGAGAGACGCATGTCTAATCTGCTGGCAGTAAGTAATGGTGACAATACTGAGAATAAATAAGCATGTTTATGGATGTTTTCCTGTCTTAGAGCCCTGACTTCAGCTCAGGAGATGAGGATTGAGGTGAGGAGGAAGAGGTTATTAGGATTGCCGGTGGTGGTGTCTCTTTCCTTTGCATTTTCACTTCTATGGTGAAGGGGGCCCCTTCTCCGATGACAAAACACAGGCATGTTCTTTCATATCTTGAGCCTGAAGGTGCAAACATGAATTTAAATGTCCCTCCACAGCACACAAATGCCCCGTCTTTGGCATACCACGTGTGGCCGGTCTCTAGTTCACCAAAGCTTTAGCTGTCGGACAGATGGCCTCACATTGGACTCTAGAATACTTTGGTATAGAGATGAGTTCATGGTTGGCTCAATGACTGCAAGGTGCTCAGGTCCTGTGGCTGCTAAACAAACCCAAATCATCACCCCTCCACCACCGTGCCTGATGGTTGGTATGAGCTGTTTGTGCTTAAATTGCTGTGTTGAGTTATCAAACATGGTGCTGTGCATTAAAAACAGTCGCCTGAGTTGGACTATCATTAAATTTCATATTTAAAATGCTAGTTGAGGCCTGTGGAGTCAGAGATGTAATTGCTGGGTTGTTGATTTTTCGTTTTTAATTTCTCTGAGCATGCCATGCCATCCTGACCTCGGAGGTGTTCACACTGGCTGACGATCAATTAATCAAATGCATTTGATTAGTATCACCTGGTTGCTATGCAAGTAGAACACTTCAGTACTTTGTTTCGTTCAGATTTAAAGTTACATTTTTATAATATAAACAGTAGTATTTATTGTAATAGTGAACAATAAATACTATATTTATTATTATACTCATCTCCCCACCTGGTTTCCACCCATGCCATGGCAGTTGAAAAAGCCAACCTTCTCGTTCTCCTTTCTTCCCATGTTGTCCATACACTGGTTGGTCTCAACATTTCTGATCTACGGATAAAAGGTTCATATTTAGAAGTTCCTTCAAATGAACATTTACCATTTGAGCATCATTTACTACCTAAAACAGGTATTTTTTCACATTCAAAAAGCTTAATATCGTATTTGATCATTTTAGTGGTTAAACACAATGTTTCTACGACTTCATTTTTTTCATTCAAGGTTCTCTTAATGAAAATCACTACATTGTAAATATTGTCTTACAAAGAAATGAATCTGTTCACAGAAGCAATAATTCTGTTCCCTTAGTTGCATTACATATCTTTATAATTTATACCCATCTGCCATCTGACAGAATGATCACATGAGTACATAATTAACAAAAGAGAATAATCGCAGTCACCACCCCGGTTCACAAATATTGCTGCATGTCTGAATGGCGTCACTTTGATAAGCTCAAATACAACAGCTAAATTCTCGTGCTGCTCATACTGAAACCACTTCAAACGCAAGTCACAGATTTAATGATGCTTTTTCTCAGGAAACTGAAGCGAGAGACAAAACTGACAAGTTACAGTAGCAACCACAGCTGTGACTGGTAATTTTCTGATCATGGAAAATGTTGTTTATCACCATCTTCCATAAATGCCAAAACTAAAAATCACATCTATAGCAGAAATCATGTCACCGAGTTAATTTAATCCAACTTTTACTCATTAGATCCACTTTTAAAGTTGAAACTGAGCTAACTTGACTGCACACTTCTCAATAAGCAATTATCACAGCCCCTACTGACTTCCAGACAACTCAGCTATCTAATGAACTCATACATTCGCAGAGCCAAAGCGGAGCTGACTATATATGTTGCCTAAGCCATTACCATGCCTATCATGCAGGAATGGAATGGCATTCATAATAATTAAGTGATATAAAACCTAATGGTTTCGGCTGTTAAAGAAAGGCTGACTGTGTGTTATGGAGGATGAGAATCAGCCAGAATTAGTCTGCTTCGTAAGAAGATGGGAGAGAAGGTGCTGCAGTGGCTAAAGAGAGATACAGAGAACCAGCTTTTACTTCGGTATAGCCGAGCAGTGCAAAGGAAAAAATCCCCTCATCCTCAGCTGCATGAATGCTGGAGGATTACAACCTCATTTCACAGTCGCTTCTTACACTGACATCACTTTTACATGACCCCCATCTATGTCCCGATAGCACAGTCCCAGTCAGCTCTGCGTCGTGGCAAGTTCATCAGGAGGCTGAATGTGGTCGGCTAAACTGAATCGTTATGTCAAAGCTATGAATGATCAATTATCAAGGTCTTATCTTAAAGACCTCATAGTACCATATCACCCCAGCAGAGCACTTTGCTCTCAGGCTGCTGGCTTACTTGTCGTTGCTAGGATACTTAAGAGTAGAATGGGAGGCGGAGCCTTCAGCTTTCAGGCCCCTCTTCTGTGGAACCAGAAGAGGGGCCTGAAAGCTGAA
>VOQJ01009835.1:18939-31288 GCA_015052665.1 Apistogramma diplotaenia
GACAGGTGGGGGGGGAAAGGAGGGGGGGGGGGGGGGGGGCTGCCTCGAAGACAAAATGTTATTGCCTTTCAGAGGCGATGCAGATATTCTGCACAGATCTGGATCATTTCGGCTGCACAGCTGGTAAAACGCGCTCAGCTCAGCCGTGCTCTGGAATAAAGATGCTGCTTTATTCATACACACCTACAACGGGCAGAAGCGCCGGGAGTTCAAATCATCCGAATGTTCACCTTCTTTCCTATAATATACTTCTTCATTTACACTATGTAAATTGATTTTTATTGCTTCCACTTTCCCCCCGACATGCCAGAGAATCTGGAGACGTCGCCTTCTTAATACAGGAGCTAAAACATGAAGAATGTGGGAGTACAAAAAGATCATTTTGCGGCCTATTTCTCATTTGACAGGTAGAGACTCTGATATCCACTTAATGAAAGTGCTGTGGAGGACTCCGCCGGAACATTTAAACATCAATCACTCGAATATTATCTCCACAAACATCCTTTAAGCGGCCTTAAATGAATGTGTTCGTGCTTCATAAAAGATGCGTTTTGAATTTTCATTAGGAGTTCAAGTGGATCTTGAATGACAGTAAACAAACCCTCGTCCCATTCAAATGTCAGGCCTAATGCACAAGCCGGCATCGGTGCCCATTATTAAAGATATCTTTTCACAGCGGGTACACTTATTATTACTAATAACATATAATGGACTCAACTGTTTAACTGTTATTTAAATGATCAGAAAACCTTCGCTGAGTTTGTGCAGAATCCAGACTTTCTGGTCTATTTAACACATTGATTACGAGGTACGCGCCCATCTTTATTCAACAATACGCTCTTTCAATTTGATGCCATCATTTCTTGATTTCCCTTTCAGATGTTGCTGAGCTCTCCCTGCAGATACTCTGTACAGCTTAATCTCAATCTGCCGCTTCCTGTGAGTTTATTACATGTTCGTCAGAAAGCATTATGTCGTTGTGAAGTGTGTGATGTACAAAAGCGAGCTTCACGCCCAGACTCACGCACCCGTCCAGCCTCACATCTGGCAGACTCCTGTTGAGCGCAATCATGTCACTGGCCATCAGGTTGAACTGGTTGATCTTAAAGAGCTCCTTCATCTTCTCCTGCTCGTCCTTGGGGATGTTCACCGCTTTGCCCATCTCACCGGGACCCTCGTGGCTCCGCGATATCACCGCTGTAGCGTAACAAACATAACGGAAAAATGTTTAATTAGAAAATGCATCTTTTTTCTCGCTAACGAGGCAAAAAATTAACATCAAACTGTATTATTAAACAAATCCCATTGCACAGAAATGATCTGTTTGAGCTCTGTGGAACAAGGAGGGAGCAGAAAAGCGTGCTTCTTCTATTTCTGCACACTTTATACGTTTTCGAAACTCACACCAGCCCGAGCATAAAAACCTCATTTTCCAGATCAATGTGCATGTGTGTTTTATAACAGAAATAAATGTACTGGCAGCTGGTGTTCGCACATGAATAATATGTCATGATCACATTTATTATATTATCATAATATTGCATATAGAAAAAAAAAAAAGGTGAAACCCTTTAAAAGCAAGAAAAAATGTGTTTCTTCAAACATGAGCGCATGCTCAACTGCGAAAAACCTCCAACACAAAGACAGTGCACGCACTCTGCTTAAGCTCTCTCCTGGTGCTTCTGGCTTAGGCTGGCAGGGTATTAAGCACTGCACACTTTGGCAGCTATATTTAATTTAAAATTTTAATCTATTAGGAAGGTTTTGAATTCAGAGATTTAGGCCAATGTATTAATAGGTGAAAAAGCTGCATGACAGCAAAGCAACCGCAGCACTTCGACAGTCTGCTCTGCTATCAAACGCCTGGAAACTATGAGCACAGCTACTGGTGGCGCACGGCGCCCCCCGCCAAAGGTAAATAACCACCCATCGATTTATGATTCTGCTCGCCCTCCCTCTCCAATAATCTCTTAGAACAGAGGCTGTGATTTCCATGAAAGGGGGACACGTAGTTCACAGCAGCTGCACGGCCTCCTGTTAAGAGGATTTCCTAAGACCCTTTGTGGAGACGGACTGGGAACGGGCGGATTGCAACCTCAGCTGATCCCGCTTTTTCCTTATAATGCCGCTGACACTCTCCATTTGGACGCCAGCTGACATCTGATGGACACGGCTCGAGAGCTGAGCTGGATGACTGAGTATCAAAACACATCCACAGCCTGCTGCAGCCAAACTCCAATCCATCACTCTCTGCGTGTGGATAAACACACGTCAGGAGATGTCTTGCAAAAGGAGAGAGCGCCGAGCAAACCGTCAATAGCAGTTTAGCTTTCTGAAGGAATTGTGGTGAAATTGCCCGCTGCGAAGCTGCGGCCGAGCGTTGCTGCTTGATAGGTGGACGGCAGCCAACGGCACAGGCTCACGTTACCTGAAAGCTAAACTGTACTCATAATCTAAGATTATAAGCTAAGGTCTATGTGCAGCAAACAGTGCCATTTCATATTAGGGTCTGAGCTTTGTGTAAGGCATTAGTGGGCTTGCCCTGGAAGGGACCTTTTAATAGTCTCCCCTGTTCTGTAGGCACCAATTAGCTTCACAGCTTCACATCAGATCGTTGGTCGGTTTCTTAAAGGAGCCGACAACATTTGAAGGGCGACAATTTATCATTAACTCGCACTCCCTAACGACACGTCTTGACCTGATTACCAGGCCCTTATCAGTTGATTAGGGCCCAACTATCTAATGACGTTCTGAGCCTCAGCCAGTGTAAGTGTGCAGAAACGCTACGACCGTCTGCATCAGAGTTATTAACAAAAGAGAACTTAAGGAAACTGTTCAACAGACCAATGTAATTAGCAATCTAATTAATTTGTTTAGTTTTTCAAATACGTCCAGTCTTCTGAGCTGCTGTGGAAGCAAAAACATCAGGAAGGGCTGTGGAAGAGGGAGATGTGGAAGCGGAGAAGCAGAACAGGAGCCAACATGCTGTTCAAGCGGAGCCAGATAAGAGCAGAAGCCACAGGTGAGATAAACCCACACGTGTGTTCAGAGATTTTGTGAATTCATCACATGACTTCTGAGGTTCCCCCCGTTGTTTTCATTCTCATTTACTTGGAAAAAGATGTGTGTGGTGTTACACAGTTGGAGCCTCCTCCTTAGCCTCGATCCGTTCTCGTTTATCCAGACGTTATCTCCTCTTCCTCCCTCTGCCGCTCCGCTCCGCTTCCTGCCTGCATGTCTGGCACAGCTGCCATTTCATTAAAGATCAGAGAAACTCCTCTTGAACACAAAAGCGCGGCAGTCCATGAACACACATCACACGGAGAACTGCTACACTGCTCTGATATGCACTTTAACTGCAGCACTCTGCTGGTACATGGCAGGTAAGAGGTTTTGTTCACACGGATTCAAGGTAATTAGGATAAGAAACTCAAATGTACCATCTGGAAATGCACAAGTGCACACAACTGTCCTGCTTTTTCTTGGCATAGATGGTCCGTGTTGACATGACAGCATCATGCAGCTGCTGCCGTGTGGTGTGCCGTGTTACTGAGATCTGGTGGCCGTGCAGTTTAATTGAGTGAACTTCATTTCAGATTATCTGAGCTGTGTGACATGGTGCATTTGGAAGCAGTCACCAGAAGATGGACAATGAACGTGGTCAGCAACAGTTCTCAGCAGAAATCGAGACACCACGCGGTTATTTTGAGTTGCCGTCGCCTTCCTATCAGCCTGAAGTGGTCCGGCCAGTCTCCTCTGACCGCGGACATCAACAAGGCAAAGAGACTTTCCACTCAGATCCCAGCAAATCAGCAGAGACCAGAGCAGCCATGCTCCTAATTTTAAGAAATCCAAATGGGTACGCTATGAGAAAATAAAACAATCATCCCTCGTACAGTTGTTATGGAGAGGAAACTTGCTGTAGAGACCAAAACTGTTTTAACAGCAGCCTGTGGGGATCGACGTCCCTCTGAAGTACCTCTTCAAACCCCCAGAGCTTCATTATCAGCCTCAGAGGTCCCTGCTTCTTCACAACATCCTGACACGTTTGATTACTGTTTGATGGTAAGTTTGCAGTATTGGCAATTATCTGCAATACAGGAAAATACTTTTTTACCAACAATTTCAACCTGGGAATTTGTGTTAAACTCAAAATTACATTTTCATTTGACAGCTGAGAAAATGAGGCTACAAACACCTGCAGCGTCACTGCAAATTCCAGCGTTTGACAACAATCTTATGACAGTTCATGCACAGAAAAGCAAAAGTGACTCCAGTGTAACTTTAGTATGGCGATGTACGGTAACCTGCAGCCCAGCCTCGTAACCTCAAAAGCAGATTACTAAGCCTCTTAGAAGCTGCTTACTTGAGGGCATGTGAGGCATGAACTCTGCTCGAGGAAGTGTGTTACACTGCTTTTAAACACACAAAAATATAGATGCTAATAGCTTCACCACTTTCATTTCATCTCCAAGATACACTTCATCAAAAATTTCTAATTCATATAAATTAATTTGATTTTACAACAAATTCTTTCCATCAACTATTAACTTTCCTTCTCAGATGTCTCCGGCATCTTTCTGCTCTGTTAAGTAAAGCTTCCCCCTCAGTGAAAATTATTTTAATGGCATTTGTCACAGATGATGAATATTTTACACTGAAGTGAAATTATGAAATGTAATAGGTCGGCAGCTTACATTCTCATGCGCGCTTGATGCAAAACAACAGGGAGATTCTGCAACATCGATCTTACCTCGAAGCGCAGGGAGCAGCGAGCGGTCCTTCCTGTCGTCACATTTGTTGCACTCGCTGAAGTACAACAGCAAGAACGCATCCACCAGCACCCACACTAAAGAGGTGGTCAGCACCACCTTGCAGTAGACAAACCGTCGCATCACCTCTCTGAGATGACAGCCGGGCGGGTTGATAGGGAGCACTTAGGAGCGCTCGGGCTGCCGGTGGAGTGTCTGAAGTCCTGAGACGGGGTGGAGAAACAGGGAAGAGACGAAGGGCATCATCATCCTGCAGGAGAAATTAAGACAGAATACTAAATTTAATGTGACAACAGTTTAAGGATTCCTGATGTATTTTTCAGCCATGTTCGAGTGATGTCACAGCGTCTTCGGTCATTTATGATTTGCCATAATCAAGCTCTGGGTCGTTGTCTCAGAAATGTATGAAAACAGCAGTGGTTCCGTTTGTGGTGTAACAACAATGAAGTTCATGCATAAGTTGAATGAGGAAGTTCTGGATTTGAGTTTCTAATCTATTCTTTACACCACTTCCTGTTTCCCACTCTGTCAAACTTGATTCTGGACCAATCATTTTCCTGCCACAAGCCAGAGAGCTTCTGTGCCACGTGTTTCTAATCTTAATGCTTTTCTATCACTCTGCCACTCGGAGTCTGATTCGTGCGACCTGCCTCCTCCCCGTCTCAGCCTCATCTTTGTCACTCACAGATCCCCAATCGAGTCCAGATCCCCACCAGCATCTGGACTCCAGGGGTTCCTGCCCTACGTCCAACAGTGTTGGAGCTGCACTCTGCTGTGTAAAGAACATGCAGCCTCTTTCAATTCCAAGGTTTAATGTGTCAGGACATCATAAAACAATAAACCTCAGCAGAGATCTGCCAAACTCAGTCCTCAGGTCCTGTGCAGCAGTAAGGGTGTGATAAAATGCAGCAGCTGGGAGGACCACCAGGCTGCACCCCATGAAAAATGATCTTGCCTATTTTGTATTAAACTGTCTATCATACATAATTGTACATCTTGAAGGTGCTGGGAAGCGGTTCCAGATCATTCCAACCCATTTTAACCCCTAATTATACAGTGCATCATTGCACATCATCATACTAATTTAATCTAATGCATTTTAACTACAGATTGCCCTGATTGCAATTTTCTTCAGATTTCTGCTATTCTTCAATGCAACATACTTTCCCCCAAACTGTTACAGTTACAGGATCTTCTCACTTTAATAACTTGCTCTGCTACTGGAAAGAGGTGCATATAATGGAATGAAATGAAATGCTATGCACCGACCTTTATCTGGCATATTTCACCTCATCAAATAAAAGCAGGTGCAACACATTACTGGAATCGTTTTCCAGGATATTTATAACTTCACCACATAACAGGACCTTTTCCCTTTTTCACTCATCTCCATAGTTTTACTCGTAAACTGCTTTGCTCACACCGAGGCTGCTGCAGAACGTCTGGCTCTGAGCTCTGGATCGTTTCAGCCACTTTTAATTTCTTTGATTCTTTAAAATGTCCATGTTCAGCTGTGTTCAGCTGTGTTCAGCTGTGTTCAGCTGTGTTCAACTGTGTTCAGCTGTGTTCAACTGTGTTCAGCTGTGTGAGGGTGGTTTAAGTGCCTGATCAGAAAGCATTTTCTCTCTGAGAAGAACATGGCAGTGCAGCGAGACCGAAGTGGAGATGTTTGCTCGTACACAGAGCCACGCTTGGTGAAAACCAAAAACAACACATGAGCACAAACCACAGTCGAGTACAGTTGTGAAGCGGTGATGATTTGGGCTTGTTTTGCAGCCACTAAGCACCTTGCAGTCAGTGAGTCAACCACGTTCTCCTCTGTATGCCAAAGCATTCGGGAGTCAAATGTGAGGCCATCTGTCTGGCAGATAAAGCCTGGCCAAAATGTGGTCATGTAACAGGACAACGATCCCAGAGCTGAGCCTGACTGAAACGCTGTGGTGAGACCTGAAGACAGCTGCGTATGAACCACCTGAACACCTCAGTGAAGCAACAGTGTATCAAAATCTGCTACAAAGTATCGTTGCTCAAGGCGTTTCTTTGGTTTCATTTTTGTTGAATAAGTAATTATATGCTGTGATGTTTTATAGTTGCAGTAGGTAGGGCCCGTTATGTAAAAATTTGAATTTAAAGGAGGTTGTACTTTCTGTTTACAATGACTGTTTCATATGAGTCTAATAGCCAAATAGTTTATTATTCAAACTCTGCACTTCTATAAATTATCATTCAATTCTTTGATTTCTCCCTGCTGAGCGATACAAGCTTCTTTCTGCAGGTGTTTCGCTGTGACTTTAATTGTTAAACTATCTGAAATATCTTATTTACTGCAAACATTCCTGCTAATACTGATGAACAGAATGAGACGCATTAGTTCTACAAATATCTTCATGCTCACTGCTTATTTTTTGCATCTTTGTTGCAAATTCTTTTAATGAGGAGTGGAGGTCACAGCCAGCCTCCCACATTGGACTGACCACAGACCCTTCACAGTGAGAGCATGAGTGAATGCTCATTTCCCCTTTACAGACTTCACCCACTTCATCAGCAGCGCAGCTAAGACCATCTGGGAAGCTTAAATACCAGAGGCAATTTGCAGAGGTTAAATATCTCATTGGCACGAGACGAGTGCCTCACAATATTTCTGATGAAAAACAACATCATTTTCTGTCAAACAGGCTACTTGACTGAAATTATAGGTTTTTATTGACTGAAAGAGTTATGAAAGTATAATCAGGATAGTATTGGAGTCATGAATAATCCTTTCAGCCATTCAAATAGACAAACCAAACACAGAAATAGCCAGAAGGGCTTTGGCTTGTTTTGTTTTTTTAATATCTATAACAGATATACAGCACAATGCTTTTACATAACTCAGATAGTAAAACGGATCAAACAGATTGGATGGTTTGGATGTTACGGTGAAGCCAAATGAGCCCCTGGATATTCTCTAAATTTAACGTCTATTAAACATAGATTTACGCGAGTTCACATTTACATACAACTGACCTCAGTAGGTACTTTCA
Organism: Apistogramma diplotaenia; assembly: GCA_015052665.1. Classification (NCBI taxonomy): domain Eukaryota; kingdom Metazoa; phylum Chordata; class Actinopteri; order Cichliformes; family Cichlidae; genus Apistogramma; species Apistogramma diplotaenia. Next base: position 26,735 of record VOQJ01009835.1, read on the forward strand.
CAACAAGCGGAAAACGCCTGCAGAAGAATAAGGACAGATTTCCTTATCTTGCACATGCAGCATGGTAATGACGTTGCACTCTACACACCCCAACCCTCCACCCCCTGTCTAAATGTCCATCACTGAGGCTGACACGGCTGCCTTGGGCTAACCCTTATCTCATTCAAAAACAAGGCAGCCCCTGTCCAGCTGCATCACGGCTGAAATCACGGTGCAGTGGAGGATTTCAGTCGCGCACACAGCAGCTGCACACCACTAACTTACTTCTAAACGAAGCAGATGGAAAGGTCTGCACTTAATGAGTGTAACGAACAAAATTGTGTCAGTAAAACTGAAATACAAGTCTCCATCTAGCGCATCACCTCCACTCACGTGGCAGACAGATCAATGATGATTCTGCCTTTATGGTGTCTGTTTGCATCTGCAACCATCTGCTCCAGTGCATCTGAGAAAAAGAGATCTGGGTATGACTGCAGCAACCACACCAGCAGCAGTTTGCTGGTCCGAAGGAGTCTGACTCAATTAGTCCCACCATCTGGACAGATGAATATTTTCTGTCTGTGCACAGCTCTGAAAATATACATCCACATTCGCAGCGTGATGCTTTATCCAGTCTCTTCAATAGAGGAGTGTAAACCACCAGCCATTATTAACTGCTTCTCAAGTGACACTTAATTGCGTTGTTAGCAGCACTCTTTGTTGTGAAATGTCTGCTGCAGTGCTACAAGTTAAATGATGTATTCCTCATCCATTCAACAGGAGTGCTCCTACTGTATGCAAATGAACGGCTGCACACTTGAGCTGCCAAACTGCGTTCCACAGTAATATAATTGGACAGGGCACACATCAGCACCTGGCAATGGAAATCTGACAGTAATATGAGGACGAAAAACAGAAAATGATCTCGTTTCCCTCCTCCACACTTGCAGTACGAACCACGGCCATCAGCCGCTGACCACTAAAGGACTCGCTGAGGTTTGAGTGCTTTCCTTATGGACAGGAGGGACCAGCCCGGCCTGGACTAACATACAGTATGAATCTGCATCAAAGTAGCCACAAGCTTCAAGTAAACTACAACACTTAATGAGTTTACATAGTGTGTGTGTGTGTGTGTGTGTGTGTGTCTGTTACTGGGAGTTTAAAACTGAAAATATAAACAATCAGCACCTAGTACAGGCATATTGGTACATACTGGAATATGATATTTGTACCAAAACGCAAAAAGAACTATTTAAGTCCTAATCCCAGAATGCCCGTTGGGTAAGTGATTGTAGCAGCATAGAACCAGAGGCTTACCAGAATAAAAATACTGAATATTCCACCTATATTTCTCACTATGGCGGTCTTAAAAGTCTTAATACACTCACGCTATCAATCTTTCATGCATGTTTACGTACATCAGGCCTTCACAGATTGCTCTGCTAATTGTTAGATGGGACGTGAATAAGACCACAAACACTGCAACAGCAGGCAACCAGAACCACTCGTTTTATATTAGTATGTGTTAAATATAAAGTATAAGCAGCGTCTCGGCCACAGTGAGATCACCGTGTAATGGTGTGATGCATGAGCCGTGGGTCCGTGATGTTATTCTTCCTGTGTGAGGTGTGCACGCAACAGAAAATGGGGACACTCTTCGCTTACCTAAATTGTGGACGTAGTGAACCAGTGACCTGATCCAGCCTCGCGCTCAGACAACGTGTTGAACGTGGACAACATACCCGAATCTACTATTAATTAGCGGTTAAAATAAACCGGGCCAAATTCGCCCCGCACGCGCGTAACATCTCGTAAAATCACACCTAAGTTGCAGTCCGGCTCATTGCTGAGTAGTCCAAAATCCAGTCCGCCCAGTAAGCCTTCTCATGGTACCTGCATGGACTCCTTGAAACGATCTGCCTCCACCTGAGCCGCACTAAATCGGTCGATATGAAGAGTCTCCATTATTTTCCCCTTCTGCGTTGAAATGGATATGCGGTCACTGCAACGCACGCCTCTCCGCGCACCTGTTCCCCGAGTGAATATTGTAACGGTAAGAGGACAGACGAGATAATAGTCAGCACAATCTAACCTCAGCGCAGACCGACCTGCAGATGTCCCGCGTCTCCTCTCTGATTGGCTGACAGCGACGTCGCTCACGAAATCCCTTTGAAGCAGAGCTTCACGGGTGTCTGGTAAATGTAGGCGTGTGCGCGGCCACCAAATATAGTGTCATAATAATAATAATCATCATCATCATCATCATAATAGTTATTATTATTATTGAGACAGTGTGCTTGTTTGTGCTTTCAGAAATTAAAGGCAACTTTAATATGCTTGTCTAAATACGCTTAATTAGATTTTAATTATTTAAAAAAAAATTATTCGTTTTCACACCGATTTTAAGACTCAGACAATTATTATCATAATTATTTAAATTATCACGGAGGAAAATTTAAGAGAATTTATTTGCCATATGTACTTTTCATTTTGCATAGGTCGGCTGCATTCATAATAATGCCTAAATGCCTTTTGCTGCTTTCACTTTATGAAATGATCTTTTATAGACTGATAGTTTGGATATTCGTTTGCCCAAATACTCCACAGTACACATACTTTGTAGTATGATTTTGTAGTTTTGCCCTTGGGAAGCATTGAAGCAGCTGTCACACAGCTGTCCTGTTGTTCGCGGCTGTGTTTCACAATAGGATCAAGGGGAAAGTTGGTTCAGGTTGCAGGTGCATCAGAGTCCACAGTCACTGGATTTTTCAGAATAACAGTTATTTTGAGGCACACTTTTAGTGGCTGGTGTTGAACAATGCTGCCATCTGCCGTTATTGATGACAGGCTCTCGCGTTGCCTCTGGGCAATTAGCCAGATCAAATCTAACCCGAGCATTTAATAAACATCCGGGGAATGATAATAGGTTATACTGTCAACGACTCTTAACTCTCCTTTATTGCTGCTTCGTTTAACTCAACAGTAATAAAGCAGCCACAATAAACACTGCAGTCTGCTCTCTGTGAGATAAATATGACTTCCATTCATAACTGCATAATGTACTATGCAGATAAACGGCAGTTTCAGATTAGACTCAAATTATCCACTAGATGTCACTGCACGGTCTCCTTGTTGTAAAGAGAGTTAATTTTGTTAAAGATGAAAGTTCTCTTGTACTTTCTGTGCGGAGAATCTTTGGAGGGGTGCAATGTTTGCCTACAATATACAGATGCATACGACCGCTGACCCCTGCAGACGTGGGTCTCCAACTGTGGGGTAGGGAACCAAAACGCTGACTGAAGTCAATGGATTGAACGAGGCAGCTCATATCAGTGACACACACACACACACACACACACACTGCAAAGATTAATGCACATAAAATAAATCAATAAACTGCAGCACATGCATCTACTTTAATTATTTCATCATCTTTACAACATTAACTGCAACATTTGAAAGATTATGGACCTCACGCTGCATTTAATAATTTTCATATTATGTTCTGAATGGTGCTGCAGAGCAATTCACGTTATTATATCATGAACTGCAGCTGCACGCGTGTTGCTTTGGCCTCTCCGTGACACGAGGTCAGCAAAGACCTGCTGAGGGTTTAAACAAACCATCAGCTCATTAATCCATGCGTGCGCACAGCAACACACAGATGGCTGCAAACACCCAAACATGCACAACAGACAGTACGTAATGTCCTACATACATGCACATTCACGGCATGGATGCGGCCCGGTCGCATGGTGGCGCTCTTGCTGTGCCGTGCTGCTGCTGGGAAGCAGCGACAGTCTGGCTATTTAACGGCGGGACTGGTGGCTTCATTACGCTCTGAAACTGGCAGCACATCACATGAAAGCCCCAGTAATGCGATGCCAAAGCAGCTTGTTAAACTCAAGAGGAGCGCTGTCTGATCTGAGGGAACTTCTTCAACTCGCCGCCTCCTCATCTTCACTTTTCACTTGATGACAATTTCTGTGGGATCGTGCCGAGCGCGTCTTTCCCTTCCGCATCTCTCGCACTGAAAGTTTGCTTTGCGAAAGTAGACATGAATAACACCGGCTTCAACCAAACCGAGAGCGGGCTGTTCAACAGGACAGAGGAGGCTTTTTGCTGCAACTTTTCATCCGTGGTGACTGATAATGGCTTTGTGGCAGCCGCTCCGGATGAGAGGAGCCTCTTCATCATGAGAGTGGTCCAGATAGCCGTCATGTGCGTTTTATCCCTCACGGTGGTGTTCGGTATATTTTTCTTAGGCTGCAACCTCCTCATAAAGTCAGAGGGGATGATTAACTTTTTGGTAACCGACAGAAGACCGTCAAAAGAAGCGGAAGCAGTTATTGTTGGAGCCTACTAAGTGATGAGACACTTGCAATGATCAGATGGCGACAGATCGGAGACGATGTGATGATCTACTGCATAAACTGTCTTTTCATAATGGTACTTTAAAATAAACTCAGAGGTAACTGAACTCAGTTGGTGACTGATACTCACGGGGGGGGGGGGGGGGTCCCCCTCAGTCCCCGGGGCCTTAAGTGCAAAATGGGGAAAATCCTAATACAAGAG
>VOQJ01009835.1:31308-42408 GCA_015052665.1 Apistogramma diplotaenia
TTTATATAATAATACAAAAAAAAAACCGAGGGGGTAAGTGACCCGGGGGGGGGGTCGGTGCGGGGGGGGGGGGGGGGGGTCGACCTCAGTTCTCGTGGCCTTTAATGCCAAGAATGACTATCTTCAAGAGGTATTGTGCGTTTTAAGCCTCTTTGCGCATTGAGTAGGCTACTTCAGAGCGCACTGTTGTAATTTCAGTATAGTTTCACCGGTTGTCAAGCAACATCCTTTGTCAAAATAGCGGCAAAGTGTTTGTATTTGCTGCGTGGAAATAACCTTCTTGGGTTGCAAAAAGCAGCGGAGCAGTTAAATCTGTGTCGTCTGCTTCCGCGTGCAACGTGCAGTTCTTTGTTTTCTGGTGCCGGTTGTATGAGTGTTTTTGTGGGCAGCGGCCAAATCCCCAAAATGCTGTGTATCGTCATAATTTGAATAAATTCATTCTGTAATTAAAGTTTTCCTCTTAAGATCTATGTTTCTGTTATCATCACGGCCCGCGCCACGCCCTCTGCCGAAATTACTGAAATCTCCAGGTAAAGCTGCTCCCTCAGAGGGCTGTTTGATTCATAATGTGACATTAAATTATAGGGGTTATTGATCCTGATGAAAACATATTGTGCGCATTTATCTATCTCTATCTCTGGGTTGATTACAGTTTAATCTTTATGAATATTTAGCATCTAGATATGAATTATCATATTTTACCCAAAAGGAATAAAAAATATTATAATTACAAGAAACAAAAGAAAACAAAAAAAGCCTTCTCGTCTTCACACGAGAGTCTTGTCCGGGTCAGATTTTGATCCATGCAGCTTTTTAAATCCTTCCTCCTTCTGCCAAAACATCTGTTATGCTCATCCCCTGCTTCACCTGGGTTCCACCTCCCCCGGAGCCCAAAAAATGACTTGCTTTGTCATCCCAGGGAGGATGAAGCCATCGGACAGTACGCTGCTGTCTGATTGCCCACCTGTGCTCCGCACGCGGCTGAATAGAATCAGCTTACTTTAAAATGTCCTTCACCCCCAGTTACTCCCTCCATCTGTTTTACCCTTTCTGGTCCAGGCATCCCACCTGACACCCTCTGAATGTCTTCATGTTTGTCAGGACACATTTGATGTCCTCATTTTTGCCTCTGAATACCCAAACGAGCACTTATTTTAATAATTACTCTGTATAAAAATAAATAGGATGAATATGAATTACATTTATAAGTCAGCTTCTACATTTCCAGGTGGGAGACCTACAGATGTTAAATTCAAACAACTGATATCCACTGAAGCACAATCCAGGAGAGTGGAAATAAATACAGCATTTCTGAGTGTATTGAGGCTATAGTTCATAGTCTTGCACTGTGGGGAAAAGTATTGCTTAGATCCTTCAAAGGTGGAGTTTAATTAAAGACCACAAAAAAAAAAGAATCAACACCTCTCTGCGTCAGCCTCCACCGAAACCAGGGCTGCAAACCTTCAGCACAGCAGAGGAGGGTTTATGGGTCTGTAACTAAGATGCACTGAGTTTTTCAAAACAGAGCAATTTGTCTCATTTTCACCTCAGGTAGTTAGAGTAGTGCATTAACATGGTAAATGATTTAGAGGGAAACGTTCCTGTTTCTCTCTAAATAAGAAAATGTAAACTTTTCTGACTGAATATAAAATAAAATAGCAGCAAAATGCAGCAGGTAGGATCATATTTGTGTAGATTCGCTGTTTCTCTGTTTTGTCTGATTTCTGCCGTTGGGTAGAGCTCAGAATAGCTCTCAAATATTAAACATCCAGCAGAGAACAATCTCCTGTCTGCAGCTGTTGTTTGTTCAGTGTCTCAAACGCTGAATTCCGGCTGATTTTAGATATCCTGAAAGAAGTAGATGTGAAGTTGGAGATTAAAGTTTTCTAACTTTTCTTGTAAAAGCACATCTTTAAGATTCCACTTGGGCCTTACGAGCAGAGCGTTGGACAGTTGGTACTGCCATCTCAAAGATTACACACACCTGTCACACACCAAGCTTTGGAGAGATTTAGGAGATACTAACAACAAACAGACATTTGTACCGCTGGCATTCCCGCTGCCAGCATTCCGATAGTTCCCAGCTAAGCTTATGTGAAACTCCTCTGGGGCTATTTAGGCACGTTGTGTTTATCATATCTAGTCAAAAAGGCAGAAAGTGGTTTGGGTACCTGCAGTCTGGTTAGAACATATATCACCCCTGCAGCACAGGTAAAAACAGCATTGACTCGTCTTGTCCCAGGTGGACTGGATGTCAGCTGTGTTCAGCAGTCACTGCATCCGCAGGGTGTTGATTGTGGGCTAAAAGAGGCTCCAGGTCCTGACTCACTCTCAGATGATTGGCTGGTGAGCAGAGATCCAGTCGATGAACTGGATAGTGACTAAAAGCTCCAAATAGCAGCAGGGCACCAGAGTCGCCTCCTCGGTTTATTCCCATTCCCCCACAGATGTATTCCCGTCCTGCTCATTTTATTGCATTACAGTATGCTTATGTCACTTTATTAAATTTTCAAAAAGGTAGCACGCTGAAAGAAGTGAAAGTGGGGTTTTTTGTTTGTTTTTTTACAATTTTGGCAAACTGTTTACCTATCAAATGTTGAAATGAGACATTTTATTGCATTTGGAAAAATACTATGCATGCTCATTTCATAAATCATAGGACAGGGGAATTTTTAGATCTGCTACTATTCATCTCTTCTTTTAAAAACTCCATAAGCATCGCAGGCATGAGGTTTATTCTCTGCTGCTGTGACGTGTGCACAATGCAGTTTGGTACCATCATCCGGAGGATACAGTATGACACAATCATTATTGTTGGTTTCTTCACAGATGTGCATGTCACTCATGCACCTCCATGTTAACTCCGTCTTTCTGCTTTAGCCCGGAAGTGGTATTGTTTATTATTTCCCAAAGATAAAAATAAAATTTTGAGCCTTTTAACTTGTATTTGGCATGCTGGTACAAAAAAAATGTAAACTCTATTCAGTAGAGCGCATACCTCGCCCACCCCTAATGTTTTATATGCCGATACTACACGGCAATAGATACAACCCAATGCTGTCACACTCAGTCATGAATAATTTTCAGTGCTCTGGATCATCCCTCCACCTATCATTGGCTGAGGTGATAAAGCTGTGTTTACTGGCAGCGGTTTTCAGAAATGCAGCGATTTCATCCCCTGAATATTGTCTGTATTTAATTTAGTGTCATATAAGGGTCTGAACATCACATCCCTTTGGTCCTGGTTTTGTGCCTTATTCACTGCATGCAGACATTTCTCCTGAATTTCCAAATCTGTAAGTGATTTTATGTTCTGTAGTTGTTGAAATCCAGATTTTTTTTAAAATTTCATTTTCATAAAATCTTAACGTATTAGCCCACCCTGACTTTCAGAGAGACCTGACCCCTCTGTCTTTATTCTGAAAAACTCTGCCTCTTTGAGATGCTCTTTTAACATCAGGTCATTTCACTAATTAGCCTCATTAACTGTGAGATGTTCCACCAGGTGTTTCCTTTCCAGTGTCATACTCCAGCTTTTCCTTTCTTTTTCACAGTGTATTACTTGGATTCAATTCAAAATGAAAAGTATTTTATATTTTGTCTTTGTTGTATTATTAATCAACTTCAGGTTTAAATGATTAGCCAGTCACTTGGTTTGGTTTTTGTTCACATTCAACACAGCGTCCTTGCTTTTTTGGAAAAACTTAATGCAGATATTTTCATCAGCAGTAAAATGTATTCAGCTGGAAGCAGCTGCTGCAGATGTCGCTGGAATTCTGCAAAAGCAATAATTGTGGAAGCTGCATGAAGACTGGTTCTGAAGAGCGATTCCATTACTTAGCATCTGGTTACAGGATGAGTCGTGGCTCTGTTGTCCTGCTGATTGTTTCACACTGAAACGTCACATGTGAAGAATGCTGTCATTAACGCTCTGGTGTGATCCAGTGTGTGCGTGCTTACATTACTGCACGGGAGCAAAGATCTGTGCACGGTCACACTGTGGAGACTCGCTTCCAGTACGCGGACAACAGGTAGCCCCTACAATGATTCATTACATTTGAAGGTCATGAATTATTTTAAAGCTGAATATTTTTCCCTCTAAGTGTGGCACACCATGAGTAAAATACTAACTTAGTGAGATATCACAGCTCCGTGGAACTTCAGTTTATGCTCTGATTAAGTCACCACTACAGTAACACTACATGCACAGCACTTAATGGTAAATGAGAGAAGTAAGAGATGAGCCAGGGAAGACACTGAAACATCCAGTAACCCAAACTCCAGGAGTCGGTACCACAAGCTCTTCTGTGTCCAAATGTTGCATTTATTTATTATAATGAAATTCACAAATCATTAAGTTAAAAGGCACCACACAAATTAGATCTCATGAATACAGCACTTAACAAATCTATTAGACCACCATTCAATGTATGGTTGATGCCACAGCTGCCCTAAATTAACAGTGTTGTTAATTACCAACAAACATTATTTATCATTTATCAATCATTATCATTCATTTATACTAAAATATCAAGGGATTTTCAGATTTACTATTTTACAACAAAGCAGAAAAAAAATAAAGTTACATTATCACAGAGGATATCACATTGTTATCCTTGTTGCACTGTGCGTGCATGTGTGCATGCATGTGTGCATATGTGCATTTCTGTTTGTAAAATACACATTTTTATAACTACATCTTACACAGGTTGTGATGCGATCGTGCCGGAAAAATCCAAGAGATTCAAAAAGATGAAAGAAATACATTTTTGTGGAAAAATCCACATTTATAAATACAGTTTGAAATAAAGTAAAAATGTTGGAAGGAGTGTAAACTGGGGGAGCACTGGCCACTTACTCAAATTTATGGATTGACCACACCCATCTTCAAACTCATTTCGTTTTTACCTCACAATTCTGTAACTGTATCGTGCGCTCTAACAATGCTATTGGGTTGACAAAATCTGTTCACATAAAGATCGACAAACAGGAACCTCACAGCTACCACAGTCACCGCTACAGTCGTTGTATCCCCGCTACACAACACAGTCACAAACACAAAGCTGCTGTGGCAGGTAGTAATAGGAAGGTTCAATAAAACCAAACACTTTTTTAAAAATGTAACTAAAGACGGATAACAGCCTGTCAGCGGGAGCTCAGTGCACACTGCAGTCATGCAAATGCAGTGCAGTGCAACGTGCTGCTTTGAAAATAATAGCGGCGTCGATGTGTTATTGAACCTGCAATCTATTTCAGTTGTTGTATGAGTGTGTTTCAGACTTCACTGACCTTCTAATCACGCCACTCTCTGGCAGCTACGTTCTGAACTGTGTTGTCACTGAAAGGGAACTATTACTGGCTTCAAGGGGAAGGTTTCTCCATATTAGCACGAGGTAATAACCTTTTCAAGAGGGCACTCTGACAGACTGTCATGGGAGGGTTTTTTTTCCTTAAATTACATAAATTTTATGGAGTGCTTTTAAACTGCTTTCTGATGAATGTGAAGACCTTGCCACCCCTTCTTCATGATATACAAACTCTTTTAGTGAAGCAATATTTGAGGGTAAAAGGAAAACCACCCGCTTCGAATGTTATCAGTCCATTAAATGAACGTTATTAGCAGTTATCAGTCCCATAAGTATGGTTCAGACTGGCCCTCCTGCACCTCCTGGGTGAGGAAAACTGTACCTAGAACTGTTGTTGTGTTAATTAGTCCTGTGACAGACTGGCGACCTGTCCGGGGTGAACTCTGTCTTATTCAGATTTTACTGTTAGCTTCGACTAGTTCTCCACATCTGTTTCAAAACACCAAGATGGCAATGACAAAAACACTCATCTCGAAGCTTCAAACCAGGACTTCACAAATCAGTAGGTGATGTCACATCCTCCTTTCCAGCCTCAAGTGGCCAATAAAGGAACTACAGTTTTTCTCACTCTCTTAATGGCTCCATTTTCTGATTATGCAAGAAAACCGGTGCGTTTGAAAGCGTGGTAGCAATAGATGTGGTGCTGGACAAGTTTTATTCAGTATTTCTCTGCAAACTGCAAGCTTGGCTCTGCATCACCAGCCACAGACCCACACCCACCAAGTGTAAAGTAGACTGGATGAGCAGTACACAACAAAAGCAAAGCCCTGATCCACACAGACAGATTCCTTTACTTATTAATGAGATGGTTTCAACACAACAACAAAGGCCCTTCCGCACGCTTCCTGCTTTTACAGTTTGCTGCATCACATTTTTCCTGCCCTGTCACCGTGACCAAAGTGTATTTTTAATCAAGCAGCCTCTATTTTGACTCGATTGTGTGTGTGTTAAGCTGTTTGTGCACTTTCAGAGGCCGGGAAAACAGCTGAAGACCTTAGTTTGGCATCTGGCTCACAGTGGCATCACTGACTCATCTCTGAGCCTTCATCATCAGCAACACCTGCTCTTCTGAGACCTGGATGACATCAACGAGTCCTCATTCATCTCCTTTACTGTTTTAAAATAATACAGAGAAATGAACACTCCACTACCATAAAATGAGCCATTATAAGGTGCCACAAACTGTAATTAATAGAGCTAATTATTGTTCAGTTTTGAAAAGAACAAAGTCTTCAGCGGCGTTTCTGTGAAGAGCCAATCTTTTGGCTGAGCAAAGATACGCTGATGAGAAGTGTGCTCCTCACTCCTGACCGTAGAAATGAGCTGTGACAGCTTTGGCCTCCCTGCCAAGCCCTGCTGTCCTGTCTGCCGCTGCAGTGCACTCCCGCGCCCCAGCTGTCAGCTGCACTCAGTCACTGTACCATTAATGAACTATTGGCCAAGCCATACTTTGCTACAACATGCTGTATGTCTTCACCTGATCATCGTCATCCAAGCTGCATGATTTCTATGCTCTGTACAGGAATATTCTATACAATTCTTGCATTAAAAATGAATGCATCACTCTTTATGTCACTGTGGAAGAACAGGATCACTATCTTTGCAACCTGTACTGAACAATAGGTCTGATCTGACTTTCCAGATGGTCAAAGTGTCCTTTCTTTCCGATCCAATGCTATACCTTGGGAATTCGTGCCCAATGGTGCACCTTCTGATTCTGTCACAGCACATGAAAGTAAGCCTGAATGCTGCATGATAAAACCTCTGCAGGGTCATGACTTATTGAGCTACCTCAAATTGCTTCTCACGGTGCTGCCAGCTCTTCCTCCCCCAGGCCTGGCTCCATTATCGCCTGACTCTGTCTGCAGGTTACGGTCACATCACTTACTTCCTCTGCTTCAATTATACTGCAGCTGAGCGCCACAGTGCACGTGGTTGGTAAATTTAGAATGGAGGTTGGCTAATAGGTAAATACATGAGATTATATTAATTCTTATGAAAGAGAATAATTATTCCCATGTATGACGTTTCTGCTATAAGCATCATATTTTATAAAAGACAGATTCTTTAAAGGGGACACTTGGTGAATAAAGATAAAGGTTTGCATTGACAGAGCAGATCTATCATATAGTGGGGGAGACGGGGGGCAGCAAGAAGGAAAAAGTAAAGGTAAGAAAAAGAAGTAAATGAGTCAGAAAAGTAGATGACTCGGCTTGTCCTTTCTGTGCAAATGATTGTTATCTGAGCACAGAGAGCGAGTGTCAATCACTCAGTGTCACAATGATCCACTTCACTCTGCAAGTCATGTGTGTGACATTCAAAAACTGTCCTTAATATAGCAGTGTTTCTCCCACAAAGACTAAATGCATGAGCAACAACCACCGCTGCCAAAATAGCAGTAAATAATCTGGGAAATTGATTCTGACTGCAGCTATCTTAATAACGATGTCCTTTCAGGTCCCCTTTCTTCAGCCTGAGCCTCAGCCAGCGCAGCGCTATCTCCAGCATGTGTGTGTGTAACACCTTCCTCTCCTGTGCTCATACGCTATAAGGGTCTTCTTCACAGGTGCAGCTGTGACCAGGAAGTGTTGCAGCAGAGCCACACCTCACCACACAACAGCTGCCACAAAGGATCAGCGCCCAGCCTGCCGCACTCCAGGAGCGGCTTTCTGAAAGACCTCTGCTGCTCTGTTGTGCTGGCTGCTTACTCTCACAAATGAAAGGTCAGCTCCATCACATGACAAAGAAACACCCACCTGTTTGACTGTGTCAGTTTGCAGGCCCACAAAGATGCGTTTGGGATCGTTTCCAGGTAAGTTTCAAATTTCAACGTGCTTGAAGTGTTTAAGAAGCTTTTGCTGTAAATTATCTACAATAAACCCCTAAAAGCACCGGTCATCCAATCGGCCACCAAAGACGTTATGATTATCGTGAAATGACGTCACTGCGTTTTAAGTGGCACAGAAGCAGCAATTGAAAAGGCAAAGTAATGATGTGAATTAGCTGCGCATAAAAGCTTTGCACCTGGCTGGTGTCGGACATGCTTTGATCTATTTCTCTGCTTGTTTTTGAAACCATTAAAAAGCTCTCTGGCCCCCCTTTGAGAGGAAACTGATTAGAGATTTAAAAAAACAAAACGAGAAAAGAAAAGGAAGGAGGAGGAGAGGCGTCTTTGTGTCTGAACAGACTCCCAGGTCGGTGGGGGGGCTTCTACAGTGCAGAGTCACTGTAGTTGAGAGCAAAGAGATGTCCACAGTGTGGCATCTGCAGCAGCTCGAACAACGATCTCTGTATGTGCACAACCAGTGAAACATTCAGGCTGCTCTTCTCTGCTGTATGTCGTGCAGTGTCTCACCTCTGTGCCGAGGCAGGCGTGTCCTGGTGGCTCCACCCGTACGTCTAATGCTCACCTGTGGCAGGTTATTCATCACTCACCTGTTTCTCATGTGAGTTGATGCTTATGAATGTGTGTGAGATGCCCACAGACACCCTGCAGCCTGTGGTTTTGACTTACCTCTTGAATAAACTCTGTAAAGGATTTTGAGTGTTCTGCATTTGAGTCCTCACCTGTGAAACATGACACCTTCACTTCAGATGGCATCATTTAACTGCTGTATGAAAAGCAAAGGTGTGCACTCTTCAGCTTCCTAACACAGGCACGACGTATTGTGTGGAGGTATGTGGAAACGCATAAAACAAACACTAATCCGGTTGTTGCAGAAGAAAGCTCTATGAATTATAAATGGATTGGCTCACTATGAACCAAACAACTATTCATCAAACTACACGCCTTAATATTTTATGATTGTGTTCATCTCTGAACTGCATTACACACTAATACACAAAACTCTAAATAAAATTCTTTCAAACTGTAAGTCAGGAGTTCTTTGAAATTAGAAAGATAAAGAATGAAGGTCAGCGTTTGTTTTGTCCTTGTTTTCTTAGTTTTGGTAAAATTTAGTTTGAAAAGTGTTTCAGTCAGTAATTTGTGTCCTTCCAGTTTAACTCAATTATTTAACACTTTTAGTTCTTATTTTTTGTTGCTTAAAAAATTTATGACTGAAATAAAAATAAAAAAAATCATTCAAAATCCAAAGAAATAGTTTTTTAAAGGCAACTTTTTGAGCATCAGGAGCTACAGGAGCTTTCTCTCTTTTTTGTCATTTCAATCCCATTTTTTGTGCCAAGTATTGATATTTCTGGCTCGTCCGGCTGTGCTCACACCTCTCACTCTTTCCTGAAGTGTCAATGGAACACCATCTTCACTTCTTTTTGCAGACGTTCCTTGGAGTGCATCTCTGGGCTTTGATTGGACCTCCATTACAGTCACTGCAGCCAACAGGCTTCGTCAAAGGGAGGATTGTAGCGATGTTCCCGATGTTCACCAGACACAGCTCTTGGAGTTCTGCCCAAAGAGTTTGTGACTAATCGTATTTGTAATTAAGCAGGTGAGCCTCAAACCAGGTCTGCATGAATCCCGCTCTTCTTAAATAAATTAAAATGTGAGATTTCAAAGTTGTATGTTTTTCCATTTTTAATGTGAAGGACTCAAAGTTTTACAGCTTTAATGAAATGAACGCAGGAAGCAGCAAGTATTCAGGCTGGGATCGTTTGAGGCAACTATCTTCTGCTTCTCTCTACCTACAAGCGTCAGGCAGGAAGATGCAGGCAGACTTTCCAACAGGTGTAACAGGAGGAGGAAGAAGGCAGGCAGGTAAGCACAGGCACAGATGGAAATTGGAGATAAGAAAATGCAGGCTTGCCTGAGTTATGCCACACGAGCAGAAGAGTCTGGGAACAAGTGGGGGTGAGAGCCAATTACTGTAGATGGAGAACAGGTGCAGCTGCTGAGACCACGTCCACCACATTCACGCTGATGGCGGGGGGGGGGAGAAGAATCCACACCTTGGAGGACAAGAGGGAACCTGACATGTTTTCACAGTCGTTATGGGAGTGTCGATTAGCAAGTGACAGTGAAAGTGACGATTTTGAGCAGATCTCTGGGACACGATGGAGTGAGCAGCCACTAATCATCATCATCACTACTAACTGACAAAGTAAAAAAACACGCGAATGCCTCTGACTGAAGCTGTGCTGAACAAAAAGTTGTCATCTAAGCTGCCACACAGGGTCACTCGAAGTCTATTCGCATGTTATCTCAAAGGCAGATGTGTCAAGTGTGTTAAAAAGTGAAGGTGCTGCGGTGGGGACGCATTCATAAAGTGTGCTAAAGGGGTGATTAGAGTGCCATCAGTCTGTCAGTGTGCTGCTGCTGTTAGGGAAATGCAAAAGGGTCATGGCTGCCATTAATCTGTGCCCTGCAGTAATGTCAAACACTGCAGCCGGTGTCCTGAAGCCAAACTCCGACCTCCTCTGCTCCACCGTTTGCAAAAGTGATCGTATCCCTTGAAAATGCCTCGGGGCTTTTTTGCTACACTTCTTGACTGCGATTGTTCTCTTGCAGTGAACATATCCTGTGTGTGCTCTTTTGTTAGCTTGGAGTGTAAAGCTTGCTTAAAATTCTAATTTATAGGCACATCATTGCCTAATAATTACATTAATTATCATATAAATTACATATAAAATGCATTTTCAGTAACGTTATAATAATAATATAAAACTGCAGTCACTGTCTGTTGTGAGCAATTTGGATGTGCTGCCAAACAAAGCTGCATCCCCTGCTGCTGCTGCCCCTCTTCTTCATTCCGGTTGTTCTCATCTACGAGGCTGAATT
>VOQJ01009843.1:5142-20705 GCA_015052665.1 Apistogramma diplotaenia
GGGGGGAAATGACAGATGGGAATCTGAGGGATGAAAGCACAGAAACGGAGCATGTGGGTGAGAGACAGTGCATGTGTATCTGTGTGTGCTAATATTCGTCAGAGCATGTGATTTAGCCTAATGTTGAGGCTGGATCAAACCTTAATAAATCGGCTCCAAACTTTTCTTGAAGAATCAGACCTGTTTCTCGGCAATAATAACCTACTTTATTCTGCTTTGCATCAACGTGTTGTCGTCTAAGCAAGCAAAACTGTTCTGGAAACGAATCCTCTCCTCTCTGATGATGATGTTCCTGCAGTTTATTTGAAGGCAAGATTTTTGAGTGGGGGGAGCAAAGCGGAGGCTCGTTCAGGAGGACGCTCTCTGGCAGAGTGCGTGTGCAGAGCATGAGTGCGTGCATGTGCTCTGCGTCTGAATGACTGAGTGCTCTGGATGGAGCGATGGTCTCTTCCGCTCTGCTGCTGATCGATTACCGTGTCTGGACTCCACCGAGACCGAGCTAACCGGCCCTGCAGGAGAAAACTGAATCAGCCTGTGACCAAAAGGAAGGAAATAAAGCACAGGAAGCAAGCTAACATGACAACAAAAGCCACATCCCGTTGTCATCTCCAGCATTTACCCCCGAGGTGAAAAATGAAACAGATGGTATTCCATTTAAAAACACAACTGTACCAGCACCAGTTCTTATTTTCTCCCCGGAATATGTGACTCCATTCATGTGTGCTGTTCATCTGTCCTTATCAGTGCAACAGTTTTGATTCAACATGATTGCAGTCTGATTTCATTAGCAGTGCCTATTAGTAAGGGCTTCCTCCTCCTTCTGTTAGGAACAACATAATTGTTAGTTTTCCTAAATGGCTCCAGAATGTTGTCATAGTTAAATAAATAAATGTGAAGGAAATGATCGTGAGAATAGTCTTGTTGACAGCTGAAAGCCTCACT
Source organism: Apistogramma diplotaenia (assembly GCA_015052665.1). Lineage (NCBI taxonomy): Eukaryota > Metazoa > Chordata > Actinopteri > Cichliformes > Cichlidae > Apistogramma > Apistogramma diplotaenia. The sequence goes on from VOQJ01009843.1 coordinate 6,085, forward strand.
GTGATACAACAGAAAACTAAATATTAGTACTTTAGTTCATTCATGCTAGTTTCAATATCCGTGTGTCATAAAGTCACCTTTTATGGCAGTTGCCACTGTCAGCCCAACACCTGCTGTTTGCTGGATTAACAGTGCCGAAGCTGCAGACACTGAAGACTGTCGGGAAGAGCGCAAAAATAAACCTCGTCCTGGTATTGTGCAGACTGTCATAGTTTACTGGGCTGCTTGATGGAAATGAGCCTTCATTAACAAAATTAGTTTCAACTTCGCTGCTGCTAACCAAACAGCGTTACTAGCCTCTGGCTTTATTTAGCTTAACAAGTCTGCACATGCTACTTATCTCTGTGTGAGCTCGTGTTATTATGGCTGAGTGATAAAGCAGAGGGAGTATTGTGCTGGGAGACCTTTGATCTGCTCCTGATAGGCAAATGTTACAGTTTAGCACAGGAGCTAGGTGTGTGTGTTTGTGTGTGTGTGTGTGTCTGAACATGGGCTGCTACAAGTGCATCTTAGATACTGTTGCCATTCCTGTTGTGCGTCCTTTCTTGTGGGCTCTGGAAATGTGCGCAGCTCTGTGAATAATATAGTTTCATATTATCAAAGTCTGAATTGGAGAGAAAAAAAAATATTGGCCCTCGATGCTAAGTGAAATGAACTGCTTGTCAGATTGAGAATGGTTGTTCAAGCTCACCCTCATATCCACTCCTATGTTCTCTTCCCTTTGAAGAGATGATCCAGTTTAACTCTTGCCTTTATTAATGCAAGGCTTGCAGCATCATGGGTTTGATCATTTTTAATATAGCTAATAATCTTTATTTATAGAGTCTTTTTTTTTTTTTAAACTCACATCTTCACACAAGGCAGCAACAGACAGATTCCACCAAAGCAGTGCAGTGCTCCTGTGGGTTTAATGTATCACTGAAAGTTCAAGACATATAAGCATATTAGCACGTTTTGGCAGATGAAAAAAAGATGGCAAATGGTAAAAGGAAAGGGGAAAAAAACCCCTACAACATGTAGTTTTATTTCACCTCCCAGGGAGAGCAGCCTGGCTGTTAGCAAGGAGAGAAGTTGTGAAGGTGAAGTTGCTACTCAGAGTGATGTTGATGGTGTGCATGTGTGTGTGTGTGTGTGTGTGCTTTCCTTGTAGCTGCTGACAGTGAACCCAGAGCATCGTTTCTCCAGCCTGTCTGACATGCAGACTGCTCCCTACCTCGCTGACGTCAACTGGGACGCCGTGTATGAGAAGAAGATGGAGGCTGGATTTGTTCCCAATGTTAGTGTAAAGCCACACACACACACACACACACATGCCGAGGCACTCCGTCACGCTTGCTAATCATAATGAGCATTTTGGCAACTAAATAATGCAAAGCGCATGCAGCTCCTTTATGGTGCCTAACCAACGTGCATTTACCTTACAGTCCTGCTTGCTTGTTAGTGTAGTCATGCGTGCTCTGCCTTATGCGATGCTCAGAATGCGTGCGCTCTTGGTTCGATTTATGATGCTGTTTGTGTGCTTGTTTCTAATTATCTCACGTGCATCTCCCTCACACAGAAAGGTCGTCTCCACTGCGACCCCACCTTTGAGCTGGAGGAGATGATCCTGGAGTCGCGTCCTCTTCACAAGAAGAAAAAGAGGCTGGCGAAGAACCGATCACGAGACAACAGCAAGGATTCGCAGTCTGTAAGTGGCACGGTCCACTGCACGGGGTGGTTAGCCATCCACAGTGCTGCTGCAGCCATTCTTTTGCCTCATAAAGCAGTATTTTTGATATAAACCTCTGAAATCAACAGCTTTTGTACACAAAATGTATCAATTAAACCTTCCTACCCAGATTTCTGCTAGTAGTGCATGGTACTAATTGGTCCTCAAAGTGATAAGTGCCTAACTGTTGTCTCCAGTTGTCTTAACCTTGCTCACATTAACATTAGGACAGTACTTCTGTGTCTAATCTAAAGAATCCTGGATAATACTTTTTCAGAAAAGAGGCTCCCATTCCTCAGAAGGGCGAAGTCATTTCCATCCTCTTTCATATTTAGGCACAAGAGATGAAGTAGTCTTAGTGCTCTTAGTAGTTATATAACCTCAGCATTAAAAGCACTATGTTCTGTTAAGGAGGAGGATTTTGGAGCCTTGAGTACGAAGGTGGAATTCAAGATGCCATTGCATCTGTTAAAAGGCCTGTATTCCCTTTGATGATGGAAAGTTTTTTCATCTTTTAAAGTTATTTTCTATTAGGCACTGTTATGATTTGCTGTTTACCTGCTGCCTTTGTAGCCTTGTTTCTAGCAGATTAGGGCAATTTTCTCTGTGTACAGATAGATCCATACATTTTGGACACTCTTTTGTGATGTTGACACTGCACCTCACCGCAGTGGATTTCATAGCAAACAGTCACGATGTGGCTGAAGTGTCGATTTGCAGCTTTAATTCAGGGGTTTAAACAGAAGTGTTGCATTAACTGTTCAGGAATGACAGACATTTTTATACATTGTTCCCATTTTCAGAGGTTCAAAGGTTATTTGAGTTTCAAGGCTTGTTTTTAGCACTTGGATGAAAGCCTTTGCAGTCAGTGACTGCCTGAAGTCCCTTCAGATGCTCTTCAGGCCATCTCTGCAGCCACCCTGAGTTGTTGTTGGGTCTCTGCCTCCAGTTCCATCTTCAGTAACTACTCTGTTGGGTGGAGGTCAGGCGACTCTCAGCCGTTAAAGAATATCCATTTTATCGGCCTTATGAAACTCTTGGCAGTTTGCTTTGGATCATTACCTGTTTGTGCTGTGAAGTGCTGTCTGATCTGGACTCTGTTCATCCTCCTGCTTCTGTCAGCAGTCACATCATCGATAAACACCAGGAAGCCGGTTCCATTGGCAGTCACATGCCCATGCCACAACAGTATCTCCGCCATGTTTGATAATGCGGGTTTGCTTCGGATCCTGAGCCTGTTCACTTCCTCCTCCACACTTTCCCATCAGTCTGGTACAAGCTCATTTGGGTTTCTATGCTTATATCCATACAAACAATTTATTCCAAGAACAGTTTCGGCCCTTTTGAAGGCTTTCTGGCAAACTCTAACCTGTTCTCAGGTGTAACAGGTGGTTTGCACCCGTGTTGTAAACGCTCTGATTGCTTGATCGTAGGCTTTGACAGCGACACACCTACCCTCCTGGAGAGTGCTCTGGACTTGGTTTGATGTTGTGAAGGAATTTTTATTCCTTCACAGACTTCTGTATTTGGTCACTCCTTAAGCTTTTGCTGCCTCTGTCTTTTCAGCCCAATGATGGGCTCCTTGCAGCAACACCTCTGCGGACCTCATACTCGGAGGTCCAGTGAGTTCTACACTTGGAATCTACTCTTAGATTTTATAATCTGCCGTGGTGGCATGCAGAAGCAAAATTACAAAGCATGTATCATTGTCCAGATGATTATAAAGGCAACACCAGCAGACACGTGCAAACTATTTTTACCCGCTGCATTACTCAGTGGTGCAGTTTACACAAAGAGCCTGGGCCACTCTGGGATAACAATGCAGCTCAGGCTTACCTTTGTCTCCGCTCTGCCGCATCCTGTCAAAACTGTATATTTTTAGATGGGCAGTGAGCCAAAACCCAGCATCTTTTTTTTTTTCTAAATCTTTTTTCCTCAGCTGTTGTGAATTACCTGTGCTCTCAGCTCAGTGATACAGTAGAAGGATAAAGTGAGACATACTATACAATACTCATCTGACTCGCATTGTGTTATGACTGTGTGTGATCACAGACAATAATCTATACAGTACGCATATCATTTCATCTAACATTCAGCCAGACAGTGTAATGTTATGACTGGTCACTTGAAAACTTTGCAGGATTGACTTATCAAATGTGAATGCCTGCTGTTTTCTCTTGGGACTTGCTGGAGTTTAGTCATCTTAATAGGCTGTTTCATTCCCAAAATAAATCAGATTAAACGTCAGTGATGAGGGCTTGCACTGGTAGCTGTTACTCCAGCTAGATTTACTGTAAACTTCAATTTCAGTTCAAACAACTACACCAGAACAAAAGGATTTTTGAGACACCAGATGACACAAATGTCCTCTTCATTTTGTCATGATCAGGTCTGGGGGTGTGTGTGTGTGTGTGTGTGTGTGTGTGTGTGCGTGCTGACAGCAGGATCTGACTGTATCTGTATCTCTGTGCTTTGGTGTTACGTTTGATTGAGACGTTATTCACCGCAGACGGGAGATGTCCTCTCTGTGTTTATGAGGAGCCGCCTGCAGCCATCAGACACTCATCATGACATCAGCATGCGTGTCACGTGTTGTCGGCGCAGATGAGCATGTGCAAAGAGCGTGCACCTCTAACAATAGGCCTATGAGACTGTGTTTGGAGCGCATACATGCGTGTGCCCGCTTGCGTGTACTCATACTGCGTTATTACTGAGATTATTAAATTATGAAGCCTTCGGTGCTGTTGTCATGGCCCCGAGTGCTTTCGGAAATATGAGCTTCTATTTCTGTCTTGGGCCAAACATCCAATTTGAGAAGGGCTCACAAACAATTCATGACTTGTTTAAAAGAGCAGCGGGGGGAGGATGAGCTTTCCCTGCGAGGTCACGCACTTGACAGATTGAAGTTGATGTCAAGTTTCTTTTTTTCTGTGGTTCTCGATGATGATTACGAGGTGGATGTGTAAGATGATGCGTGTGTTTTGTCTGCTGTCTGCCTGCAGGAGAACGACTATCTACAGGAGTGCCTTGAAGTGGTGCAGCAAGAGTTCATGATCTTCAACCGAGAGAAGTAAGAGAACAGAAGAGCAGCAGACCGTCTATAACGCGGGCTAAAAGCAGAGGTTTCTGCTTTTTCATTCAGTGCAGCCAGAATTAAATTAGCTACCATTAGTATGATCCTTTTAGAACAAATGCAAAGCACAGAAATATTCCCACGATTTGCCTTTTTTACCCTTAAACAGTCAGATTCACGGCCTCAGCTGTAGCTATATTTAATCTGCTTTTATCTTTCGTTTCTTAGATTCTAAGGCAACACGGGGATTTGTTTGTCTTACAAAACAATAACACTAATTTAGCCAAATTAGTGACAATTTATCTACAGTTAACAGCAGACGTTTTGCTCTTAATCACACAGGAGAAGAGGCCAGCGTGCGTCACGCTTTGATTTATGAAACAAGAACTGATGCCGGGCACAACAAACCTGTTTTAACTGATTTAATGTCTCACAAACACTGAGTCACTCAGGGCGCCTGTTGTCCGTGACCATCGTTTTCCAAGGTTTAGGAAATTCACTTACATTTTATGGTCATTTTCATGAACTATTTTTATTACTTAAAATACAAATACAAGTTGTCATTTTCAAAAACCTTTGTACATTTGCAGTCAGATGCCACACACAAAAAAAACAAACCTTCCTGTCAGAGGCCTGACAGCTCCAGATGTTTCCCTCCTGCTGTTTACACCCGGAGACAACGTTTGCATTTGAGTTTGACTTTGGTGCCTTTTTGGCAGCACCTCCTGGTGCTGTCAGGTAGTCCGTGATTACACAACACACTAAACACGCCACACTGTGCGCTAACTATACACATATTCTCAAATTCACATCTGTCTGCCTTTCGCCACGTCACTCCCACAGCTTTCACTGGTTCTCAGCAACCAAATGTTGTGCTTTCCCACGTAATTTTTTGATTGGTTGATATGGTGCATTTTTAAAGGTGAATGATTTTTGTTTTATTTTGGTTTTGTTTGCTTGCGAGCACTTTCTGCTAGCAAAAACCCCATTTTCCCAGTTTCTCCTGCACCAAACGTGCATCACGTGAGGAATACACAGGAAAACGATTACAGATGATAACTCTGGTTTGTCAGGAGGAAAGCCAAAGCTGCATCTGAACAAACTAGAAGACCTCTGGACCAAAGTGGAACTTAAGAGAGCAGCTATATTTATAGGCTAACCTGTGGGGATGTTTTTGTTTGGCAAGTGGGGAAAAAAAGAAGCAAAACTGACCTTTCATGATATATTAAATAAGGTGTCACTCAATTCCAGCACCATTAACTATCCATTAAAACCTATAAAAATATGCAAAATATATTAGACGTGTAGGAAAAAAACATTAATAATAAATGAACACAAGGCTGTATACAGTAGGTCATCGGAGGTCAGCTGGTAAATAGTATAAGTATGCACACGTACTCCAGAAGTACTGGAGGACCACTGAAGAAAAGAGAATCCCTCAAATTTAGTCTTAAGCAGTGAAGTTTCATAACATAGTAAAAGGAATGCACACTGTATAAGACATGTAATGCATGTAGGTTTGGGGTTTTTCCACATCTTTCCCCCTCCCTGTTGTTCATTACATTGCAGACGCTGCACACAGTCAAACAGTTCTGACTGTGCATGCTGATTGTTTGACTAATCTGGGGGTTTGTTTAGACCCTGTCTGATTATTTTTGACTGCTCCAGTTTCTCATGCTGTCAGACTTTGAGCAGCGATATCAGTGTATTTTATCCCCTACACGTCCACACTCACTTTCAAAAGTAAAACGTCATGGTAACTATTCACAATGACGGTCGGATCTGCAAAAGCAAATCTGCACTTCAAAAGGATCACAGCTGTAATGACGCGCTTGTGTCACCTGCACTTACACCATGACTTCTTGGGTGGGTGTGGGGCCGACACTGGAAATGCCCCTAAGATTGCAGTGTGAACAGATGAGGAAAGTTAAGAGCTGCCATATGTGAGCAGATATGCTCATTTATGCCCCCTGTGATTAGAAAAAGCACACATGGCGCATGTAGTGTAGAGTTACTGATACAGGAAGGCGAGAGTGCTGCGTACGACTCCAGACCTGTATGACAGCCAAGCTTCTGTAATGAAATGACTTGGTTATGTAAATCAGAGATGACAGGAGGCTTTTTAAGAGTGCCGCAGTGTAGCTAAATATAATGCATCTAATGTTTTCTTTACGTCTGCAGAATACACACTACACATCATAAATAACCCCTGTACAGTTCATTTATCATAGAATGTGCCTCTTTCGCAATGTAAAGTGAGCAATATTGGTTCAGTGCTGCTCTAAATTATTGCCTCATTTATTATTGACCAGGTTTTGCCGCTGCAATGCTGCTGCAGTCCTCCTTTATGGAAGATGTCTTATCATAACGTATTGTGCCAATTAATGGCATTTTGCTTCTATTTATACTGGAGGGCACAGCAGTGATGAGCATTACACTGTAAAGTCAAGGCCTCTTGACTATTTTTCTGAGGACTATTATACTTCATAAGGATGGAAAATAATGTATAATGAAATTATACATGCCATCTCCAAGATGTATTGTATGGTAATTCAGTTTTATTTATATAGCACCAGTTCACAGTAAGTGATTTCAAAGAGCTTTGTAGGTAATAATATTAAAGACTGAACAAGAGCCCTCTGGTTGAAGCAGATAGAAGTCGCTGCCTGCTGGGGGTAGTTGGGGGGGGATGAAGGGGAAAAGAAGAAGAGTACAGGACCAAACCCAAACATTTACGTATTCATGTGTCGGATGTGTTTCTCAGGTTGAAAAGGCGCCAGGAGGAGGGTCAGTCAGAGGCTGGGAACTACGACGCCAGTGGAGATGGGGATGGAGAGGCAGAAGCTGGCGCCACCGATGACGACGCACCCGAGCCGGAACCGGAAGCCGATCCCGAGCAGCCCCCCGAGCCTGCCTCCAAACTGAGCATGTGCGGCTCAGTGTGTTCCTCCCCCGGCAGCTGCTAGCGCCACATCGCCTCACAGTGACGATGGCAGGTCTCTCTGGTGGCTGCGGTGTTTGTGCCATGCCAATAGATACCTTCTCACCTCTCTTATGTCGTATCTCGAAGTCGAGGAAGCGCACAGCAAGGCAACTTGACGCACAGCAGCAGCTCCCAAAATGGCTCCCACCACGTACCTTTTTTCCTTCCCCTGTAGCATCTTTTTGGTAAGGCATGAATGAAGCAGAATCCCAGAGGGTCCCTGCCTATTGTACCTACCGCCCTAGAGTAAGCTCTAACTTCTATGCAATGTTACAGTATAGCATGACAAATAAGGTATCACTTACTAGGAGGTGTCGTTCCATAAGCAGAAAGCTCCGCGAGCATGATGACATCCTGAGCAATAGCAGTTTACGGCTTTTTGAATGAAGTTAGCAGTTTTGGTGGAGGTGCCTCCCTTTATTGTTCCCTGTTCCAGATCTGATGGGGGGACGACTGAATTATTCAGCACATGAAGGCACTCGGTTTATGTTATTGCCTGTGTCTTCAGTTCACTCAACCCCCCTCTTTCATGTGACTTGTGCCCTGAATCGGAGCATTTCTTCCTCCTGGAGCGCCTTCCTCTTGTTGCAGCACCTTCCTAAGATGCATTTCCACTAAGTGTTGATGGCTGTGTGCAGTCAGCCAAGACAGTGTGACTGGTTTCATGTTGTAAACCTGTTTAAAGTCGTGCCTGTTGATGATAATCAGTATTTGTTAATCATACTGTAGCCATGGATGCATTATAGGCCAGACTGAGTTTCCTCTTTAAGTGTTAACTAGTTATTCTTTATTTTCCGAAGCCTTTTTAGGATGATAAGGTACTGAAGTTAAAATCAGCCCAGCAGTCAGAATGAAACCTTGTGCTTGTCACTGTGTCCTAAATGCTTACAAAGATATAGTACTTTAGCCCTGCACCAAGCTCTGACCCAAAGAGGCTTCTGAACCTCAGCTCATTACCAACGTCATCCTTTACAAATCTATAAGAAAGCTCTGTTTGGTTACTAGACTTCATCTTCTCGTTAAGTGCTCAGTTAGGATAAAGATCATCTCCCTGTAGAGGCTGGTTTGGGGCTGAGCTTGAATGTGTAGCCGTGCCCCGTCGGTACGTTCAACCGTTTAGATGAGCTAGTCTTTGATTGCCGTAGTGAGAATGGTACGTTTAGGGTGGTGCCGTTCATCTCGGTGTGAGAATATGTAGCAAAAGACCACCTTAAAACCTGAAGGCCTAACAAATTGAAAAAAACCGTGTAAATAGCATACAGTGTAGGTAATTAAACTCACCACAGTTTTATGTGGGACTGCGAACTCGACGTGTAAACTTAAGGAAGAGCCGCGTGAAGCTTCACACCACTTCACTCTGCTCTTCTTTCCAAGTGTGCAGGCACAACTTGTAGGCAATATATGCCAAAGCTTTTCTACCATTTGCAACCATTTCTAAGGAACTCTGAGTGTGTGAATGTATGTCTCTTTATCCCTCTATAACATAAAGTCAGTTATTTCTGCAAGTGACGGCACTATAATTTATACAGTCATAATGTGATGATGTACAAACTGTCTATTTCAGGTAATGCATCTTGGGAAATACACCTGTTTGCTGCAGCATTTCCACCAGTGAAGCTTTGAGGGGAATGCTGCCACAATTTAATGTTGCACTCTGTTAATTTTGTGCCATGGCCCGCCATAGTGTTAATTATGAGGCGCAGACGGAGCAGTGTCGGCCTAAGTGCATCTCTCCACTCATAATGGATGCTGAGGAATGAAAAGAAACCAGGGAGTTTTCCCTCTGCTCGGTTAAAGAGCGATCTCGCCTCCACAGTCTGTAATAAGTGGACATACGTGGATGTCAGATGAACCGGTGAAACAGTGTTAGTTATAATATTTGCATCGTTCTTTTTTCCTTTTTGTTAATCTCTTCATAGTTCGTTTCTTTATGAGTGTTTTAAGTTGTTTTCATAGTTAGGAGAGCTTACGGCCGCCATTGGTTAATAGCTGGGTTTTAATTAACTTGATGGTTGCAGCTTTTGCATTAAGGAAGGGGGGAAAGACTGTGCTGGTGCCTGGCAGGGAGATGGATTAACTTAGGCCCAGCAGCTATCCAGGTTTTCCACTGGTGGAAACCCTGGAATCAGGTAGTGATTAGCCTAGTTTAACATAAAGACTAGCCACAGGGCAAAACACGAAACCCAGTTCATTCCAAATAAAATTTAATCACCTTACCAAGACCCATTAAAGCTTATAAATTGACATTTTTCTTGTGTGGCTGACTTTTATAGAAATAGTAATATAACTCTGATATACTCTGCTGGTTCAAACATCTAGACGTAGTGAATGAATCATCCTGAAAGGATGGAGAAGATGTTGTTCTTAAAGACACAGTGAAACCAGGACCTTTAGGGCTGAATGGTCTGAGTGAGTTTCCAGTTTAAAACATCACCTGCAGTACGTAGGAGAGGCAGATGGACCAGTGCAGGAGGCTTTGGAGGGATTCCAGGCTGATGGTCATCAGACAGACGAGAGCTGTGCCTTTGCTCGCTGGACTGCACAAGCTTTGTAGCTTCGTGCTGTTTTAAAAGCTACAAATGAGAACGTGATGAATTCTGTATCAGTGCTCTCACTCAGCTGTGATGTGAGAGTTGCCTAGTAACAGATTGTCCCAACGTAATAATGAAAAAAGCCACGTTTGGATACATTTTTATTCAAGTAATGTAACTCCATAGCATAGTGTTACCACTTGACATTTTTCAAATGACAACTTGCATATGAAATGCACAGCACGTGGAGCTGTATGTAGTCTACTGTAACACTGCAGTAATGCATTACCTGTTCAGGTGTGAGCTCATTCACATTTCCGCTCTCTGGGTTTCTTAGGCCAGGACACAGTGCAGTCATTTCACCACAGAGCTGCACATGTAAGGGTTGAAAAGGATTTAAGTGTTAAACCAGTGATACTGTGACAACTACCGAAAGAGGCAAAAAGGCAAAAGCTGACTTATTTACATGTTTGTTCTTATCGGGCTAACATTAGACTCTAGGACCTGGAGACCCATGAACAAAGGTATTTCACAGCCATTTTGGCATAAAATAGTAGGTAAACAGGTGCTAAAATGGCATTAATTAAGGTTCTGTTCTTTTAACTTGAAGAGCTTCAATTAATGTGATAAGTTACACCTGTGTTGTGTCACACAGGTCTGTAATGTTGTCATAGCCAACTTTAAGCTAACTCAAAGCTCCATACTTTCAAAAAGCTCCATACTTTCAAAACGCAGGCTGAGTGCTTATTAAAGGACTTGTTTTCCAGATAAAGTGGATATATTATTAAGTGTGCCTATTTGATGTTTAAACCTTTAATCAAACTCCGCTGAGTACTGTTAAGCTCGGCTAACTGCTTCCTAGCTACAGCTGCGTAATTCCCGCTCAAACATGAGAGAGAGGCTTAAAGGTTTGGATCTTGTTCGCAGAAGGAAAGCAAACAGGTGTATTTTCCAAAACGTTTCTTTAAAACGCTACATTGTGATTAGGTTAAGAAGCTTTCTCGAAGAGACGTAAAGTGGTATCAAGTATACCAAAACACATGGAGAACTGAACAGTCTTGAGCCCTGGGCTTTTATTTTGCATGTACCTTTACAGTATAAGCCTGTTTTTTGGTTTTGGTTTTTTGCCAAAGCCCGGAGCTCGAGCCCTACTGGCTAATTTGTGCATGCACAAGCTTTTGGTAATAGGTACCTCCACGCTCACCTGATTACCGACACAGTCCAAAATCAGATTATAACCGGCCTGCGTGACTGTTTCTGGACAGTGAGTTTTGTGAACTTTAAGCTGTACAAATCGTATAATCCCAGTGTTACATGGACGGCATGATATTTTAGATGATATGCAGTACCTTTTTGACACCCCGTAGGTTGTCTTAACGCTTTGTTCCAAGTATACAGGCTCGTACCCTCGTAGTGAGTGGAATGAGGTCAGCAGCTGTGTGTCTGTTGTGGATTAAGTGTTGCATTATTGTCTGTGCAGCAAAAGATGAAGATTTGAGACGAGTTTTCACTTCACCTCAATAAAGAATTTTGCTGCATTAAAAAAAAAAAAAGAAAAGAAGAAAAACCCTGAATGTCTCCATTTGTGGTTATTTCTGAGACTGTCGACACAGAGTCAACAGGGGCCTGAGGAGGCTGTGGAATAATGTGTTAATTATGTATATGGATAATATTTGATTTTAACTGCTTTTCTCTAAGTTACACCATCACTAATCTGGACTTTTGTTCCTTGATATCAGTGATCATTACTACTTGGCTCGTGCTTGCAAACCCTCCTGACATGTTTCTTTGTGTATTAATGTTCTGTGGTTTATAACAAGCCATTGTGATCGGGTTTGACCGGCGACAGCATGTCTCCTATTCAGCCGTTTCCTGACGGACTCTCGAGATTCTGTAGGTGTCTTAATTCTGTGGATACAGCTTGAAGCTCAGTGCCCTGCTGAGAAGAGAAATCAAGAAGAAAAAAAATGTGATCCATGCTACTCATTTCCTCCCTTGTGATCCTATTTTGCATAATGTTCTTGTGCTGCAGGATTTTTACAGGGAATCGGTGAAAAGCCTTGTTGCTGTACCAACTGAAACTGCTCCGTGTGCTTAGAAAACATGCTGCTTTAACTGCTTTGATAAAGAAATAAATCTCCTTGCAGTAATTTGGCGTTTGTGTGTCATTTTCACCCAAATGCAGCCTTCGTGGCAAAGCGTGTTTGGGGACAGTAGGGGGCAGTGAAGAGCAGGGGTATGTACTCTAAATAGTGTAAACAGGAGCACTGCCGCTGCAGGAAGACGAATCTAGGACTGACTGAAATAGAAATGAAGCTGTCACAGGATTAGTAAGAGTACATAATGCAAAGAAGCTTGGCTTTGTGCAAAACACTGCCTCATTTTTTTAAGATACAAACTTTATATTGATACACAGAATAAATGCACACAGTTCCTTTAATAAAATCCTTCCGAGTCCAGGTTTAAGAGCCTTCTCGAGCCCATCCTCCATGGATGTCTGCTTATTTCAGGACTGCCTTCTCTGCTCTGGATCTTCAAGGATGTCCACAGCTGTCTTTCCTGTATTGTCCATCAGGTGGCGCCACTTTGGGGCCTCAATGGCATCCAGAAGAGCAGCCAGCTCAACCTCCAGCTTTTCAACCGTGTCCTCCACTCGCTGCACAAAGAGCAAGACGTGTGGTTGACAAATAAATAATACATTAATAAGTTGTAGTATGAATAATAGAATCATCACTAATGAATAATGAATCCATATGAATAAAACACTTCCCCAAAACTGCTGGTAAGGGCTGAGTAAGTCTGGGGTTTTCCTGTGTGGAGACCTGGAATAGCTCACTCGTGTGTTGAAAAAATTATGAAATGCTTTTTTATTTTAAGGGAAATGCTGAAGATTTTTTGGCAGCCTCAGGTGGAAAGAAAGCTGCCATGTGATTCTGACAAAACCAAGGACAAAAAGCCCAGAACCTTGATGGTTTCAAACCACTGAGGACTAAATGTGAGGTTACTTTGGAAACTATACCTTCTCCACTACATCCAAGCGGTGGTGAAGATTTGTGTGCTCCTGACAGGCACTTGAACGCACCGCTCGAGGCCGCAGGTCAGGCTCGGGTCCTGAAAACAAACGAGATATTTAGTGTTACAGGTAGACAGTATAGGATATTAGCAGGAATCACAACAGCTACTGATTGCTGATTTTAACATACAGTATAAGGAGACAATTGGTTGGTGACCTTAAAAAATAGGCCTACAGAACTCTAATTCTATAAAACCTTCAAATTGAAACACACACTGTAATCGCATACTGAAGGAACTGCTCCAGTATTGGGTGTTACAGAGATAGCTCAATATTTTGGAAACAGTGCTTCAAATTCCTGCTGAAATGTAGAAGATTAAACAGAGCGTTTGTCGTGCCGCTCTGCAGGCAGCCACTGCTTCATAGATCACTAATCTATTTTACACCCATCGGGCATAGCATTATGATCACCTGCCGAATACTGTGTCAGTCCCCCTTTTGCTGCCAAACAGCCCTGACCCATCGAGTCATGGAGTCCACTACAGCCCTGAAGGTGTGCTGTGGTATCTGCACCAAGATGTTAGCAACAGATCCTGTAAGTTGTGAGGTGGAGCCTCCATGGATCGAACACATCCCACAGATGGCACTGAGATCTGGGGGATTCGGAGGCCAAGTAAACAGACTCAAACTCATTGCTGTGCTCTTCAAACCATCCCTAAAAAAATTGTGCTTTGAGGCAGTGCACATTGTCCCGCTGACAGAGGCCACAACCATCAGGGAATACTGTTTCCATGAAAGGTCGTACATGGTCGGCACCAGTGCTTAGGCAGACGGTACGAGTCAGAGTAACAGGACCCAAGGTTTCCCAACACAACATTGCACAAAGCGTCACACTGCCTCACTTGGGTTTCCTACTTCCCATAGTGTGACTCAGGTAAACACACACCCAGCCAGCCATATGATATAAGATGAAGAGATAATCAGTGTCATCCATGTCACCACTCAGAGGTCATAATGTTATACCTGATCTGAAATCTGCTGTTTACCTGCAGCGGAGGGAAATCCAAACAGGACCGTGACCTCCACCACCAGACAGAAGATAGAAAAGAAGAAGCATGGAAAGTAGTGTAAGCTTCCAATCATAAGATGGGTGTTGTTCACACTGAACACTCCTGCCAAGATAGTGTGCAAAGAATAATAAACAGACTGTTGCCCCTCGTTTCTTAGTGAAACCACTAAGAGCACAACACTGAAGCTCCCAACACTGTCCCCGTGTCCCTGTGCAGGACCGTCCCTGTGGAAACACATTCACT
>VOQJ01009856.1:2276-13570 GCA_015052665.1 Apistogramma diplotaenia
TCACTAATTTACGACACGTACACAAACTGCAATTAATGTCATGTGGCAACTTAATTTGAGGTCTAGCACAGCAGTGTAATCCATGCTCAAAGAATCATACTAATTAAGACAGTATGAGCATGTTGGACATTGCTGTACTGTTATAATGTTAAAGGCACAATGCTGCATTAGTTTGGCCCTTGGCTTCTTTTTTCTGTGACATCATTTAACAGTTTCCTGGTGACTTCACAGACTTAGTTGCTCGTTAAAGGCAATATTGAATGAAACATTAAGCTAATTTTGTAATTTATGGTGGTTATTAAAGTCAGAGAAGCTGATAAACCAGGTTATGCTCATTGGTCGATAAGTCGTTGACCAGTGAGTGCTCAGTGTCCCTCAGTTTCACGGTGAGACCGGCCCCTCACTCGGCACATTCAGTTTCATAGCACCACGATTACCAGTAAGAGGCTTCGTAGCCTCTTTAATATACAGTCTATGGCCTGAACAAGTCAGGACATTTGGGATAACAACTGAATAATTTAGCTAACATTGGTCTTTCTGTATTCTTAACACGACCCAAGCTAACTCTTAGTTTACTGTTGGATAAACTCTCATCATTTTTGCATAGTACCATTTTCCCTTTTAGTTGGTGTACTAGTATACAATAATCTCTGTCTTACCTTATGTTAACAGGCTATATCACACAAAATCACATGGACGAGCTAATGTGCGTGAAACTCTGAGGATGGAGATAAGGGTTATCATCCTGAGTCACATCTTTGATAAATCAAAGCAGCAAAATGTGGGTTTGTGTTTAGAACATACTGAATTTTACAAAACAAGTCACTATTTTTTAAACACAGAAATCTGAAACAGAGTAGTATCTTAGTGCTGTTTTATTGCCATTTGATGCACCAAAGTCGCTATGAGCATGGCAACTAATTGCAGATGCTCGCAGTCCCGAGCCCCATGTGCGAAGCGACCGTTTCAAAAGCAACAAGATCGCAAGTTTGTCGCACACATCCTCCAAGCACTGTTTCCCCAAGTGTGACTGATGAAGACCACAGGTCAGAACTCATCAATCAAACAATAAAGTTGTTGTGTGTAGTGTGCCGGAGTTTTTACCTGTTGAAGATCAGAAATTTAGGCAGAAAACAAAATAAGCAGTAAAATGTTGACTCAGACTGTACATTTAACAGTAGACATTCTTTACTATGTTAAGGGAAAACATAATCAGATCAGCCTTATGCTTCAAACATATCTGCTGCTGCATGTATACATAATGTCCAGGCAAGAGTAATTAATCTCTGGACATTAGATTAATTACTGTGTTGTACTTCTTCTCTGCTTCCTCCAGGCATGAGGAGAGAAAAAAAAGTTACTTATTTATCAGCTTGTCGGTATTAAAGATCCAGTTGTTACTTCAATAATTTATCTTTACAATATACTCAGTGTAATTCTTGTTTATAGTTCTCTGCTGTTTCCTGATTTGTAATCTCTATAATTGAATTTGCTGCCCGATACTGTTCTCAGCCTTTCACACTTGCCTTCAATAAAGCTTTATAGGCCAGCTGCTGCCTTCGACCCTTATTGAAAGTGTTTAACTCGCTGTATAGCAGCACGCCTATATTTACAGCGAGGGCAAGAAAAGCTAACTCGAAATATGTCTGTGATATCCTTGACAAACACAGTGAGGGATAAACATTCCTTTACTGAAAAATGGAGGTTTATTTCTGTTAGCATTTTAGGTTTTCTGTGAGCAGAGCTGTGGACACACACATGCACGCACACACACACTTACTGTGGTGTGTGTTCAGTGCTGCGCACAGGAGACTGTTGCTGTTAAAAAATGCACATCCTGCTCTGTTGCACAAGCTGCTGCCACTGCTGCTGCATGGCAGACAAAGTGGGTCAGTACACACGCATACACACACACACACACACGATCACATACACGTGCAGGTGCACACACACACACACACACACACACACACACACACACAGACACACACACAAGCTAATTCAAACACACACACACACAGAGGGATCTAGGGACATTCACAGTCTTGCACTCATATGTTATCTCTTAATAAGTCCCCCTCTCGTTCTTTCACTCGCTTATGAACACACACATGCACATGTGAACACTGAGCAACGCCCCAATGAGAGTGTTTCTTCTGTGTCTGGCAATATTTGCTGTGCTCCAGCTGTTCCAGCACTTAGGGCCTGATGATGAAAAGTATGCAAGGAGCAGACAGACTCCACATAATGCTGCAAAAAAAAACAAAACCCACTAGCAGGAAAGGAAACAAAAGAAAGGGAAAGGAAAGGGTTAAATACACTTGTAATCACAGTCTTCTTCATTATTTATCTTGCCAGTATAATACATATTTGTGTAAAAGAGGTTTGACATTTTATTGATTACTGTAGGTTTTTCTTGCTGGCAGTCTTGCCGCTGGTACTGGTGAAGGTCTGCCTAGTATAATTAGTATGGCAGGCTTGTCTAAGTCAAGAGAAAATATTACATTTTAGCATTTACCTGATGTGTATCCTAATTGGTAAGAGAATCAGTCTATATCTTAATGAGCGAACATTTTGACTACAAGATTGTTTCTTTCCTGCGTTTTCTCCCGAGGGCGATCCAGCCAAAGGAGTCTCCAGGCTTCCTGAGTGCCTTTAAAAGGTTCCAGGTGGCACCAAGAAATTGAAGAGGAGACCGAAAAGCTATGTCAGTTTTTATTGTCAATTATAGGTTGTAGCCCAAGTGGGGAAATATTTTATTTAATAGTTGTTGTTATCTCTGTAGTATTGATTTAATGTTAATAAAGATTATCAGATAAGTTGTGTGTTTAGTTTATTAGTTTACTATGTAACCCCAGACAGTGATCTGGCTTGAGGCTTAATTAGCAGCACTCTATAAAAGGCTGGCAGTTAACATCAGAGACTGTTGCTGGAACCCTGTCCCACTTTTGGACTTCATTGTTTCATTTTGTGTTATGTTTAGTGTTCATCAATAAACACCTGGTAGGTCGGTGCTTCATCTCTGCCTAAAGCCTCCTATTGTACTTGTGCTACTATGCGCCATCCAAACAACTCTCATTCACAACTTTAGTTCTGAATGTTGAAAAATGAGCACCCATGTGCGACAAGTTGGCAGTGAAACCAGATTCTATTGGGGAAGTTAAGGAAAACAAAGTAGGGCAAGAAAAGAGAGGAGAGAAGAGCAAAGGAGAAGATGAGAGAAACTAAACACAAAAGAAAAAGTAGATAAGAATTTAAAAGTGTGATCAAAGGTAAACAGGGGTTTTTTTTGGTTTTTGTTTTTTTTTGCCAAATGAGGATCTTGATTAACTTACCATTGTGTAACAAAAAAGGCTGATGGCAGTTTCAGTGCTCCATGTCCAGCTTTTAATTAGATCACAAAGATGCCTACTAAAGCTTTAGCACCCTAAGAGTGTTTATTGGACCATAAAAACTAGTGTTGCATCATCTCAAAAGAAAAACACAGACACACAATTGTATGGTGATCAAAGCATGTGCATTCCCGAAAACGCCATCGTAAGTCCCTGAGGTCCATAATACTCCAGACCTCATCCTGAAAGACATAATTAGGCAATGTGGAGGCAGGTGTGATGACACTGTGCACACACAGTACACACATGGTGTCATACACCCGCAAAAAGGCACTTTTATAAACACAAGACACCAGAAATCTGCCAGACATGAACATACTTTATCCTAGGCACACACACACGCGCACACACACATGCACAGAGCAACATGAAAGTCAAAAGACTCTTGTCCTTCCAGAGCCACCTGTCAACACACAAAAACAGTCTGGCCTCATATCAGTCACTAAGTGAATCCACGCTGGTGTTTCCTTCCTGCAGTCAACACACACACACAAGCACGCACACACACAATTCACAATTTTACCCAATAACCATTTCATGGCATCATTTAGGTCATAAAATCCCACTAAAACCTTCAGTAATGAAAAGCTGTGATTCCCTATTTAGAGTGAGAGAAACTTTCAATTGAAAACAGCACTGATGAAACTCCGTGAAACTCCTCCATGGTTTATAATGCATGTATTTAGTGAGTGTCATAAAACATCTACACATTGATTCCAATAATAATGAAAAAATCCTCAGGCTGGAGGGAAGCTGAACAGCCGTACACAGTGAGTCACAGACACTACAGCCTAATGCATTTATTTATTATGGTTTCAGTGTCAGAATTTTTAAAATGCAGGTTATGCATGTTCATCTAAATAATGTAGTGAATGCCTCTTGGTCTTGGAAGAAAAATTTCATCAAATACAAAAATGCTTTTCCATGTAGTATCTTTGTGTCCCTGAATGTAAAAATAACTATTTTTTATTTATTTATATTTTGGTCACCATCCCACAATTTTAAAAAATGTTTTAAAGTCCTCTTCAGAGGGGATCTATTAGAAAACTAAATACTCTTACTGTAAAATATAATTATAGATTTTGTGACCCAGCCAGCTCCCCCAAGCAAAATCTAGCTAATTAAACAAATGTTTGAGAACCAAATGAAGTCATCTTGTGAAATTCAGTCAAAAACGCTTATCTCTGTGAGTACATCATTTACTGTGGAGCAAACATAAAAACGGCGCTGCTCATGAAGCCCTCGAAGAACATGCATAAGGAACAAACAGACTGTAAAGAAGAGATGCACATCTGCAAGTTGAGTCAATGTGAACTGCTGCATTCTTTCTAATGGTCAGCAGGGGGCAATCCCTCTGATTGTAATATACACTGCTGCTCACAAGAATTAAAGGAGCACTTTTTAATCAGAGTTCAGCATAAAGTGAGTTAAACTTCCAGGATATTGATCTGGTCAGTTAGGTAGCAGAAGGGGTTGTAATTCATTTCAGCTACTTTGGTGTTAATGAAATTCCCCAGAAAACAAAGAAAGAAGAATGGTGTTACTAATCAGTGGTCAGGCAACTGATATTTTTTTTCGTCCTCATCTTTTCTGACTGTTACTAGTTTTGCATTTTTCTAGGCTCAGTGTCACTGAGGCAATACCTGACCTTACAGAGGTTATAATGGCACGTCAATATATGCCACTGCCAGAATGTTTGCTGTGTCTGCCAGCACAGTCTCAAGAGCCTGGAGGAGATACTGAGTTACTCTAAGAGAGCTGGACAGGACCATAGAATGTCCTTAGCCCATTCCCAGGACCAGTATCTGCTCCTTTGTGTAAGGAGGAACAGGAGGAGCACTGCCAGAGCCTTACAAAAATTCAGCAGGTCATTGGTGCAAATGTCTCTGACCAAACAATCAGAAACAGATGTCATGACGGTGGCCCAAGGGCCAGACAATCATTCACACTGATGGTCTGGAGTCAAATCCTTGGAGGGATACACAGGCCTCTACAGGCTAGGCAAGTAGATGTGACCTAAATTATTGGGAATCTGTTTGCATTTATAATTAGAAGACGACTACTTGCAAACCTTCATCAATTTGTCTGAAAGTGATTGCAATCAGTCTGAGTCAGACCGTGATAGTTTTATAGATGGTTTGCCTACTGCCAGGAGACCTGAAGAACTGCCTTGTGCTTGAAACTGGTTGCCCAGATGTTGTCTATGCATCAGCCTCGACCTTTGGGCGAGCCCTTTCAATCAACCAGTTGGCTGCAAAAAAATTCAATGCAATCTCCTCACAGGGAAGCTGACATCCTATTTTTACTCTAACTAGGCCTTCAGCATTTCTCCAAATTCTTCATTCCTTATTTAGTGGTGATTTGAACAAAATTTTGGTGACATCACCTTAAGTTACACAAGTGTTTAATGAACGTGACATGTTATGTATATGAAAATCAAAAGAAAATCAAAAGAATTGGATTTTATAATAAAAAATAAACAGAGATGTTAATTATTGCTGTATGTGGAACAATGTTTGAGGAAATTGTGTACAGATTGGCCCACCTATTAAAGAGGAGTTAGGGTGCATAGACTACAGTCATAATGTGGCACATTGCAGCGGGTGGTGTCACAGTGGATACACCAATCGTTTTTTACAGTCTATGGGGGAAAAAAAACCCTGCACTTTCACTTAGCTTGCAGTCTGCTTGCAAATGTCATTTAAGTCTGTTGAGATCCCATTATGGTTCTTCCTTTTTAATAATACTAACCACATGCTGCTTGATTGTGGCCTGTGTAGTGAGATCTTCACTTTAGTTCCTGTAATGCAGCTCAGACTGCAACCTGCCCACCAGAAATAAGCAATCAAAGTAATCTAATTTTGACTGGCTGCTGCTTTGAGAAGAAAAAACACACAGTTGTAAAATAAATATGTATTAAAACTTTTTGTCCCAGTATCCACCCCAATGCTCAGTTAAACATGAGTAAAGCTAAAAAGTACAAAAAAAATCCTTTGACATTTATTCTGTGGTAAATCCAAGCGGTTGCATGGCTCTCATTGTGATAGCATTTTCTCTAAGCATGTGACAATTACTTTAGTATTTCTTTATTGTGCAACTGACTCTCAGCAAAGAATTAAAGTGCCTTTTATGGGTGGATTTCCTGTCTGAGAGAGAAGGTTTGTGACATTTTCACTGCTCCTGGTTCTTCTCTTCATTCCCCCCCCCTTCAGGCCAAAGATGGCAAAGTGACATCCTGACAGTCCCAATTAGAACTCTCTAGTCCTCTGCTTTTTTTTGTCTCCTATCATTTAAAATTTATTCTTCCTTCTATCACAGATTCTGCAGTCTTTCTGTTTTTATTTCTCTTTCTATTTGTTTCAACCCGCGTCCCACCTCCTCTCTTTTTGCATTTGCTCTGTGTGAGACCCTGTCTGTCTCTTTCACCCCCATCACCACCCTCCTGTCATCTGATCAGTAGAATTAATGGCTTTATTTCCATCAAATCGCCATGGAGATGAATCATGTCGTTAATCATCATATCGCTGGGGTGATGGATCGTGTCATTAATTAGGATTTTTTTTTCTTTGGGCTAAAGCAAACCCACACGTTGGTGATTAGCAATTAACACAATTTCACACACACACACACACACACACACACACACACTGGAGGCACCCTGCAGAGCTGGAGCATAGCCAGGCGGTAGAGTGACTTCATTGCTGTCAGATTAATCGAACGGTGGTGATCTCAGACAAAACACACATGCACAGACGTCCATACTAGACTCATACAACAAAGGAAGACACACCGATGCTGTAACTGAAAAAGCAAACCCAGGAATAACTAAGAATAAAAAACAGTAATTAAAGGAAGGACTCTTTTATTACAAAATCAGACTCAGTCTTTCCAGTTTTTACTCTGAGTGCAGTCTTTTAAAAAAGATTTCATTGTGGCATCAATCTCCAACTTAAGTTGTAGCCAGGACCATGAAAATAGGTCCTCAGAGAAATTAAAGGAGCCACAAGATAATTACTGAAGTGAGATTTACTTGCGGACATTTCCTCTTGTTAAATACTATGTTTTTCTAAGTGTTTCAATCCTCTAAAACCCATTCTAATCAAGCTGTCTAAACAAACAGTAACTGATGTGCACTGTAATAAAAATGTAACAATTTATCAGCGCACAAATGAACAAATCATGAGGCAGCAGCAGCAACTTGCTTTTGTTTTCTTCGACAGACTTCTGATACCAACAGAGGATATTGATTTGCCTACTAAGTGAGGCAAATTGTTAGAGTTGTGGCACATCTATCTCGTACAGTATTCCTATACAGAAAGTGGAGCTCTGGGTTCTTTATCTTAAAAACTGATCAACTTAAGATGACCTTACTTTTAACATTTTATAAGTATAATCACAATAAAACTAAACGATCTTAAATCTTAAATGTTTTATGTATTTTTATCCCAATTGAGTTAACAAGTCGCAACTGTACACCTGCCAATCATTATTTCAGGCTGGGCAAAAGTATGGGACAAATTTAAAAGATGTTGTGGGCCAGATTTGGATATTGAGATGTTAAAATCCAAACCTAAGGCTCAGTTCACACTTGGGTTCTGCCATATCAAATCATCTGTTATATAATTTTACAGGACATAAAACTGTTATATCTTAATATTATTGCTATGCCATGTGTTTATGGTTCCCTAGTGTACGCAACAATGAGAGAATCCTGGGTTGCTAATAGGAACCAGGCTACAAGGAAATACTGGCAGCTGTTAATGTGGGACCCCAAAACAAATGACTCAACCAAGCATCACTAACACCAATGATTTCTGTCATACAGATTCATAACAATCCAATCCAAAGCATCAGTAGTTACAAACCTTGAGATTCCACTATTCTATTCTATTCTATTCCACTAATCTGAAGCATTATCAAGTTAGGTGCATTCAGTTAACAAGCAGGAGCATCTCTGATGGATATACATCTCTTGAAAAATACCAAATTTAAAAAGATGGATGTAGCTATCATGACATTACCCCTTTGGTAACGTCATGATAGTTTTCTGGTGTCAGAAGTGATCAGAGGGTGTTGGCTCATAAGGCTCACAACTTGGTTAGCAAGCTGCATTCAAAAACTGTCATAGACACGTGTCAGTGAATGCAGAAAGGCTAATAAAATAAATTGGAAAACAGCATTCCTGGACTGTCTACCCGGCATATTTGACCTTATTATGTCAAATAATTAAATCATTAAACATGTTCCCGAAAGGAACAAACACAAACACAGTCAAGAGATTCAGTTCAGTGACAACAATTAGCAGAAGAAGCCTCGCAGACAGCTGTCTGTGCCAGCACACCTGCACATTAAAGTAATCATGCCACTAACTTTAAGCTCCATTTGTCCAGTGGGTTTGTTATTCTTAAAATATTTTAATACTGTTAAAATGGCCATTTTAGGATATGAGTTTCTGATTCATTTTTGGAGCCAACCTCAAGTGCCCATTAGAGGAACTGCATCAGACTTTACCAGGTATGATATTTTTATCACTGGACTTCTAAAGTGAGCAGGTGAGAACACTTTAATATCTCAGTCCTCTGACAGACTCAAACAATGAGGGTAATGTGAGAAAAATGAATTGATGAGTCCTCTCTGTTCAGTTCAAAGTGAAAAAAAATGTACAAGCCAGTATTTCATCTCTCCCACATTTTCTCCGCCTTCCTTTTCCATCTTACTCTTTCTCACTCACTCTGAACCAGTGTAACTGTTTCCCACAATGCTTCACTAAAGGTGGGAATGGATGAAAAAAAGTGCTATAATATCAAAACTGCTGATTAAAATCAAAACAACAATCTGTGTATCTCACTCACTCATACACACACACCCTGGCTTTCTTTCCCTCAATGATCTCAGATGAATTTCATCTGAGATCATTGCTTCATTAGTGAAGCTCTAGTTGTTCAGATTGATTTAATTATCAAATCATCTATGCAGTGTGTGTGTGTGTGTGTGTGTGTGTGTGTGTGTGCGCGCGCATGTGTGTATTTATTAGTGTGAAAGGGAGAGATTATGCAGTGATCTTGGCTGACATTGATCAGCCTAGTCTAATTGGGAGCATCTAGCCGTGTAATTGATTCTGCTACACTTCACAACTAGATGAGTTTAGCAACATCAACAACACTGATTCACACACTCATGGACAGAACGACACTGAGCCAAACTGAACTGAACTGAACCAAGCTGTACTTAGTCAGCTAAGTGGCAGAAATAAACTGAACTACTGTAAATTGTCACATAATTTTTTTTTTTATTTGTGTTTGTTTACCTCCATCCATCCATACCCTTTCTTAACCAATCATCCAGTTCAGGGTCCCGGCTCTCTCCCTATCTTTTATACAGCCACAGTGTCCAAAGAGTCACAGTCAGAAATATGGAGTCTGCCTGGAGCTCAGATTGTGCCCCTCATTTTGATGTATTCAGTTCTGTTGCCTGTGTACTGTGGCATTACCCACATTATATCATTGCCTTTAAGAGTGCTGATTCTGATTGGCCCGAGGAAGTTGATTATTCTCACATAGCTGCACTTGTTCGTTGCTATAACTGCATATTGTATATAAGCAAAATGACAGCTCCCAAGAACTAGAACATCGTGCTCATCTGCTGGTGGCTGATGGTACAGGCTGTAGATTGCACACAAAATATGGAGGTAGTCACTGTGATGTCATCCATTGGTGTGTGGACTTTTGAAGCACTGATTTTAGTTTTTATGGAGCCAAAAGTGGCCATATTTAACCAAGGGGGTGGAGTGCTAGGTTATCTGCTAACTGCATGGGTGCATTTTCAGATACAGATACCTTATTATAAGTGTGAGGTAATACATAAGCAAAATGCCCAAATTTAATTGGTTAAAACAGGAAAAAACACTTTATCAATGGTGTATTAGAACATAATTAAAGTCACATCACATGTTCCCAATGCTCAAAATATAAAAAATTAAATATGATGCATTTTTTTCATTAACTCATCCAGTATAAATAAAGTCCACATATATCCAGATCCAGTATGTAGGACTTAACTCTTCCAACGCCTCCAAATCACAAAGCAATCTGAAACTAAATGAATTTGCTTTTTATTCATTTTTTCTGATCAGTTTGTTGTTATGTGATGCTGTAAAAAAAGGGGGGCTTGTGTCATAAGGACTGACAGCTGTGAAGGATAACTGCTCGAAATTAAGTCATTGTGTAGTATCTGCAAACATCTGCTCCTTTGTTTTTTTACATTATCTTTCTGAATATAACACAAACAAGGAGTAGAGAAAACTGCCATATTTGGCAGCCTTGTATGAAGATACTGTGGCTGTAGCTCGTGTCTATGCAGGTTCCATCTGCACACACACACACACACACACCTGTCCCGCTACTCTGCAGTCAGGATACTAAAACTAAGAGAGTGAAGTTATTCCCACTTCGGGATAGATGATTCCTTTGCAATGGGTTTAAGTTAAAATGAACTAACTAGAAGAATAAAAATGAGTCAACAAAAAGAAAAGCATGACAAGCTGGTTATTAGTAAACTGGTGGCTGATCCTTAGTTTTTCGTGAAAAAAGCGTAAACTAGAATTTTGCAGTGTGCCAGCATTCACATCTGCTTTGCACATTTAGGCAAAATGTTGGAATTGCATCATGGAGATGGACTGAAACTGCCTTTTCAAGAGGCTGCCATCTTTATGCACCTGGTCAATTTGAATAAAAAATTACCTGGGCAGGAGGAAAGTACACTGGCAGGTCAGCACAACGCCAGGAAAATGGTGTTCATGCAATTGCCAACTTTAGTGTGTGTGTGTGTGTGTGTGTGTGTGTCCTTAGGATTAGTCATGCTCTTCTGCCTCTGCAGCACTGCCTACCTCCTGCCTCACACACA
>VOQJ01009858.1:1342-15179 GCA_015052665.1 Apistogramma diplotaenia
TAGAATCTATTTAAAATGCATAAGAGCATGTGCTGCTAACAGTGAGCCAGCTAAACAACAACAGCTGGTTATAAGCTAATATTATGCCAGCTAATGTAAGGCTCCAGTGTAGTAATGTAGTAAGTGTATAAAAAAAACCACACTTTCCCTCTGATAAACAGATTGATTACACTCACTAAGCCTCAGAATCCAAAAATTTTAGCTCCACTTCAAAGGAAGTTTTACTGACTCCAGCTAACAGTGGCTAACAGCAGCTCTTACCCACAGAAAGTTCAGCATACCATCAACAAATCACCTCAGTATTTGCAATCTACTGACATCTAGTGGTGAAAATTGCACACTGTGACTTTAAGTAAGGTTACTTTTGGATCGTGGGCTAAATTTCATGTGATTTCATTCAGGATATCATTTGCATCATAAACTAGAGCTTACGGTGCATTTTCACCCTTTCATACTTGTGCGATGAGGAGCGCACACAGCGCTGACTGTACTGTCTCGTCTCGTCTCTGCAGTCATCTTTGGGGAAGATGTTGCCTTTGGTGGAGTGTTCCGATGCACAGTGGGGCTGAGGGACAAATACGGTAAGATGCTGCTCTCCAGTTTAACGCTGGTCTCACACCAAACAAGGTTTTAAGTGATTTCAGCGATTGCATGCCAATGCCCAGAGTCACATAAAATGGTTTTGCTTGGTGTATAATGGCCATTAAACTAAGTCAGAGCTGCCTTAAGTCAGATGTTTTCCTTATTTTTGTCTTGGCTCATGTAAAAAATGAGGGTCAGTCAAGTGAACAACAGGTGTGCTCTCCTCATTCTCTCAGTCAGCATTGGGAAATGTTGTGTTTCCATTCTGTGGTGTTTTCAGGTGTGTGTTTTCTTTTTTTGTTCCCTTTTGTGGCGCACACAGAAGGACGGCACCCCAAAGCTCTCGAGAATTTATATCAATTTATAGCATGATAATTTAGCTGTAGTCTGAGAGGTTGCCAGATTTTAGTCTTTCATGCCTCTTATTCAGTCTTATAGTATATGCATTAGTTATTCCACTCAAAAGTCACTGAATTGCAGAGTTGGAAGGGAAAAGATGTTAGTACCCTGTTTCCTATGTCATTTCTGCCACTAGATGGCAGCAGAACACTGCTCAGAATCTCACCACCCGCTGATCTCTTAAGGTCCTGCTACTGCTCAGTGTTCACCCAGAGGACCAGAATGATCTATTGGCGCACAGGCTTGCAGGCTCGATACAATGAGCTGATGTAGTATGAAGCCCGCTGTTGTGAGTTTTCGAGGTCATTATCTTATTTTTCTGATCTTGTTAAATGGCACACTCAGAATCCTGCAGGTTGTTTAGAACAACCCTGCTCACGCGGATTTGCCCTGTATGCAGTCACAGCAGGAGAAGCACAGGTGTAATTCATAACACAGCTAGTCGCTGTCTCTGATTAACCTTGGTTATGGCTAACAGACAGGATTTTCTGGAGGATTTGACACTAAACAGCATACAGACCCGCAGAGGTTCACAGACCATACTGTTTTGTGACATCCCCCAAGATGAGTTTTAGTCCAAATGGCTTCATCATAGCTCTTGTATTTGTATCTATTTAGATTATATTGATTGAAGTTTTTAAAAAATGTGCTCTTGTTTGTTCTCCATGCCCCGTGGCCCTGCTGCTCAGCTCATGTTTACCGTTGATATTTTGATTTGTCATAGTCAGAAAATACCAGGTTCCAATAACAGTCTTCATTGATGTTATAGTGTTCCTAATCAAGTTTCCATGTAACCTCTGACAGACTGCCAGGTAATGCAAAACTGCTTTGGTTTTTCTTTTTGTTTCCAAACTTGTCTTACTCAGCTTTAACTGACCAGTCATGAGGTCACCGCTCACATTGAATAGGATTGGTTTGCCTTCCTATTCCGAAGACTACGAGGTGTGGCTTTTATATGAGATGACCACATTAGAACCATATCAGGATTATCCACTCTTATCTACATCACAAAGAACCAAGACTAGATGAACCTACTAGAATAGAGGACTTGGAGCAGTCTGAAGGTTCCAGCAATCGAGGGCTACTTGCACATATGCTGACTTCTAACATAATATACAGTATATGGCTGAAAGTAAGGGATAGTTTATTAGATCTGCTGTAATGGTCACAGCTCAGCGATGCCTTGTGGCACATTGCTGTGTCACAGGGGGACAGAACAGGTCTGTTCATTCACACCAGTCTGATTCACAAGAACACACAACAATAGCTGTCTCAATAAGAGAGAACTCCACCAGTCAGGTTCCTCTGGTTCTGCTGGAGGTTTTTTCTTTTACAAGGAGCCAGGCTCAGGGACGACACCTCTCATATCACCTTGACACACGTCATAGATATGAGAGCTCATTAATGCTGAACTGCGGTAAACGGGAGTTGGAGAGCCCCCGGCAGACTGTGCGGAATGAAGATTCTTATTCACGTCTAAGAATTCAAAATTCTGTGACTAATTCGTGGTTAAAATGAGGCACCGTCTGCCTGGCCTTAAAACGAAGACGCTTAAAGGAGTCAGCCGCTAATCTTCTTTTTTGTATTCATGCTTTTCATGTTGTCAAGTTTCCACTCAAAAGTAGCACATATTTTAATTAAATATCAAGAAAATCTTCAAAGGGCAATACTAATTAATGTGTCTTCCCTTAACTCCCCCTCTGTAACTGCTAGGAGTTGGCCACACAGAGAAGCAGTTGGTGGAGCTAATTCTCCACACAGATGCTGTTACTGGGCCACTGCAGAACAAGACATGACTTAATTAAAAGACTGCCAATCAAACCTCACATAAGAAAACTGAAGCAGTGTGGGGAAATGTGGCCTTTCTGAAGGTATGAAGCCACTCGCAGGCCCACGCAGACCTCCTCTTCTTTGTGACTCCACTGGGGCAGTCTGACTTTCAGCGGCCAGTCGAGCCACATGCTTCGTGAGTTAGCATGTTTGCATTCGATTCTGCTTTCAGTGACATATTTCCAACCGAGCCAAGTTTTAAAAGCTTTTACTTGAGTTGTAAATTAAAATGCACATAAAAACAGGTGGATGGAAATGCACCACGTCCAACTGTCCTGCAGGACAAAGTCTGGCACAAAGGTGCATTTTTACTTTCTTTTTTTTTTTATTTCCACCTGTAGAGAAAAATAAAAGTTTCTGTGTCTGCAGTGCTTTTCAGTGAGGACGTTATTTAAAATATGGCCACTTCAGTTTGGTTCTGTAGTTGCCCTTTGTAGCAATAAATGTGTTTGGGTACACAAATGTCTCGCGACATGGCAACAGCACCCAAATAGCAACTCACTGTGTCTTCAGTTAAACTCAGCCCCTCTGTAACAGAGTGTGGAGGCTGCTTGCAGCGACAGCGTTTCATTGTCTTCCTCGTTTCTCACGGGCCGGATTGGATAATTGGATGTCAATAGATTTCCTTTCTTGTTTGTGTTTTCAGTTGATTTTGTATGCAGTTCTGAAAATGGCGAGAAGTCTCAAATGCATCCTACAGTAGCCGGCTTCGCCTTTTGTTTTCATTGACGTCAGAAGTGTTGACCTTTGGAAAGGGATCATTATTTTCCATCTCATCCTTGCGCACGGTGACGAGAGCGAAGCCGTTTTTATCCCTCTCGACACTGAAAGGGATGGTGCACACTTCTGTACCCCACCCCCCCACCCCCAGCCATTACTCACAACAGAGGGTAATGCAGGGCGGGCTTTGTATGAATGGCTTTTTACGAGACTGATGTGCTCACCTCGGTGATCAGTCCTTCCACCTCTTGCTGCCGGCCTGTGCCGATTGCTGTTTCCCTGAAAACCGCAGCGTACGCGCTCTCCTCTCACTCCTGATTAGCCTGTCTGACTGAAGGCAGTGTGGGTGTCAGCCAGCGCACTGGAAAAGCTCCCTGTTGTCTATTTAAAATTGCCTTCTAGACTCAAGAGGCACAATTTTAGCATCACTCAGTTGTACTTTTGTGTTGTCACTTTACATGCTACTGATTGCTTTGATGACAGAAGCTCACACGCTTTATTTACTGTCACTTTCACATTAAGCTGCATTCTTGAGGTCGGCTTCAGTCTGAGCAGCGAGGCACTAAATTTTGATCACTTAATTGTTCATTCCTCCGGGGGTTTGTGGTGCCGCGGCTGCTAATTGAACTTTGCGAGTCCAGAGGGCACATAAGGGCAGCGTTTGGCTGCTGCGAAGCACACATCCCGGAGAAGCAGGAAAAGAGCGGATTGGCAAATACGCAAAGATGAGAGCAAAAATAACACTCTCAGCCTAAATTTAGTGTCCCAGTCTTGCGGCTCGTTCTCAGATTATAGGGTGGAGGATGGAAAATAGTTTATTTATTTCTGTTTTTACTCCACGGGGGTTGTGTATTCATCACAGGTTTGGTTAGTTAGAGCTGTCGTCAGCTTCTCGGTTCATTTCTTTTAGCACCACATGGCATTGTAACAGTATTCTCCAGAATCTCATCAGTCAAGTGTCAATTCAAATCCATCTGCCAGAACCTTATCACATCATCTTCTCCCCAGGTAAGGACCGAGTCTTCAACACTCCCCTTTGTGAGCAGGGGATTGTGGGATTTGGCATCGGTGTAGCTGTTGCCGGTGCCACAGCCATTGCAGAGATACAGTTTGCTGACTACATCTTTCCTGCTTTTGACCAGGTATGACAAAGCTATTCGCTCAAGTCAAGAAATTCTGATGTTTTTAATCGTGCGTTTCTTCAGCAGCTTTTAGTCCTCAAAATGTTGCAGATTCCAGAAAAAGCCACATGAAATGTTCATACGTGAAAACACTTTAAATTTGGTTTAAAAGCTGCAACAGAATCAATTTTACACCCATTCAAAGGGTCATTGCCTGTTTTTTTTGTTCTGTGAGCATCAGTGTCATCGGAGGAATGCAGATTCAACAGAACTCCTCCAGTTTAGCATTATTTGATCTGAAAACTTGGAAATGCGCCTTTTTCTTCAATTTCACGTCACCAAGGTTACTGAACCTTACAGCTCGTGATCAAAGTCAACAGAATGACAAATTGGCCTTAAGGTACCGGATACGATCCTGCAGTATTGTTGGTTTGCATTCGTAATGGTCCGTCTTGTAGGAATATCAACATG
The DNA here is from genome assembly GCA_015052665.1 of Apistogramma diplotaenia. Lineage (NCBI taxonomy): Eukaryota > Metazoa > Chordata > Actinopteri > Cichliformes > Cichlidae > Apistogramma > Apistogramma diplotaenia. The sequence goes on from VOQJ01009858.1 coordinate 6,466, forward strand.
TAGCTGTATTTGTACCTATTAGAAAACAGAAAGAATGGCGGGTGGGGGGGGGGGGTCCACTGTTTACTGGCCCACTGTTTACTGGCCCACTGTTTACTGGCTTGCTTTTCAGGCTCGTCTCCTCTGTGTTTCATATTCCTTGCAGGAAGGCCTTGAATATCTGTTATTCAATATTTCTGCGGCCTTGTACTGAAAAATCAGTTGAACAAAAGAAGCCCTTTCCTCAACACCCCCCCCCCCCCTCCGTCAGAGCTTTGCTAAAGAAGATTAATGTGATGTTAACACACTGAGCAGCACAGTAGGCCGTGCCGCTGTTTAACCATGCATACATGTTGACACGAGTGTCATCCTGTGTTCTCGCCTTCCGCAAGATAAATGCGAGTCTCTGCTGCTATGTCAAGGCGACATGAAAGAAAATATGAGATTATGGAGCCAGTTTGTAAGAGTCTCCTATTGCGATGCAGACAAACAGTAGATTAAATCTGTTGTCGGGCCTTGACTGGGATCCCTCTCTGCTTCTGTGTTCTCACTTAACACGATGTGGTCCAAACTGACCTTAGAGGGACGTAAAACCCGAGTTAACAGTCCACCTGAGCTTCAGGGAGGGAAAATTGGGACCCCTTTTTGGACGAAGCCCAGTGTCTGAAACTGTAGATGTAAAAGAAACCAAAGACACTTGAGGTGATGGCGCTCGTTAAAAAGTGGCTTTTTAATGTCTTTAAGGGGAATAGCAGAGAGAATGTCTCGGCACGTGAAGCCGGGTCTTTATTCACAAGAACCAAAGAACCTGCTCTGGTTTTTAGGATGTTTTTGCAAAGTAGTTTCACTCATTTTTACATGATGGTGTTCTGAACCTGTTTGTGCTGCTGCAACATAATGGGCCTCTCTCAAAGACTTGGCATACGCTCATCTTTGTTTAATGTGTACTAATCTAATCAATCCCTTTCCAGATAGTCAATGAGGCAGCCAAGTACCGCTACCGCTCTGGCAACTTGTACGACTGCGGCAACCTCACCATCCGGGCTCCGTGGGGGTGCGTCGGCCATGGCTCTCTTTACCACTCCCAAAGCCCCGAAGCCTTCTTCGCTCACTGCCCCGGTATCAAGGTCAGCCCACAAGTTCATTGTATATGTTTCCCTTTAGACAATTATCTAAATTTTATTTCTCACCTGGAAACCGACTTTTTAAAAAGTCTCCTTGCAAAACATCTGCGAGTTGAAAGAAGCCTGCTTAAGGCACTAATCTAGTTAGAATATACAGTTTAGTTTGACTTGTGTTGAAGAGGGGCTGAAGAGGGGCTTCAGGTTTTGGGCCCCTCTTCACCCCTCTCTGCTCGGGGTTTTAGGTGTTCGCTGATGCATTTGAACTGCCTGAACTCGGCATGTCTGAAGCAGGTAGCGACACAATTTTCAGCAGAACTTGTAGTTCACTGCAGCTCTGCCGCTCCCTCCAAACTCTACTCGGAAACATGAGCGCACTTTTTCTTTTTTCTTTTTTTTTAAAACCAAACTGCACTTGAACTAAATGAAAGCACTCCGGGAAAAGAGGAAAGGCTCGTTGCAGAGGTCGACATCGCTGCCGTTCAGAATTACATAACCGAGACATGAAGAGAGAAATGCACAAACAGCTCATTCGCACCAGTGAAGAAGCAGCTTATCATGCAAATTTATTACGAAGATCACGCTCAGCGTTTAAACGCACCTGCAAGCTTTGTTAAATAATTAACGGGGTGGTACTTGTAGAGCTCCTCTCTCCTCGGTTTGAGCACTCAGTGCTTTCTGGTCTTGTGAAAGCCAAAGAGCCTGTGACTTTGAGCCTGAGGAATGAAATCATTTATTTCCAGTGCTTGCAGAAATATGAAACAGAGTTGCTTTTAATCACAAGGGCTTCTCATATACCTCAGTCTGAGGTCTGCAAAGTTTACAGCTACAGTTGTAATAAAAGGTCACACCGATATGTTTTTGCACTCTTCCCTCATTCTGAGGGTTGGTTCCAGCACACGGGTATGATTCAGCTCTGGTGAATGCACAGTTGTGTTATTAAACCTGGATTTTGACTAAAATGCAAGTTCAGACAGGACCACTGTAGTCGAAAGAAGAGTGATATTTCCCTCTGCAGTAATATGTATTTGGAGGCATGGTTCTGTTGTGGGATGTGCCTGCACTTTCGAGCACACGTGTGGAATACATACAGTGGGCAGAGCAGATTTTCTTGCAAGCCGGAGGCAGCAAGAACAGCAGGATTGCTTAAATCAGACACAGCACAGAAAAAAAGAGGAGTTGCAAAGTGGCTTGTGTAGGCAGGCTGAAGCAGCTCAAACACACTGCTCACAAAACTAAATGAAAGGAACACTTTGATAAAACATCAGGGAAAAGAAATGCTGCATATCTGTGCGGATTATGGACCGGGCATTGTGTTAGGAATGAAAGGATGCCACATCGTTTGATGAAAATGATCAACCTGCAGAGGGCTGAATTCAAAGTTCAATGTGAAAAAATGATGCAGCAAAGGCAGCCCTGTGTGTGTGTGTGTGTGTGTGTGTGTGTGTGTGTGTGTGTGTGTGTGTGTGTGTGTGTGTGTGTGTGTGTGTGTGTGTGTGTGTGTGTGTCCCGTGCTGACAGCGTCGGGGCATGCTGGTGCGACTGAGCCCAGCAGCAGCTGATCTGCCTGAATTAACACTTTACTCAAAATGCATGTTTTAATATGAAACATACAGTTCTAGCTAGAACAGGTGAAACAGAGCACTGCCGTTCATTTGAAGCCATTTTTGGAAGTGTTTTGAAGTTTGTGTAGTTGTGTATCACTTCAAGGCATCTCGGCCCATATGATGATATTCTCTGCAGTCAAACTTTGATATGAAATCTTTTTAAACTTTCAACATTCCTTTAAAGAGTCTACTAGAGAATGTTTAGTTGTGTTGTTGTTATTTGGCCTAACATGCTGTAATTTGTTTCTCAGGTTGTAATACCTCGTGGTCCAGTTCAGGCCAAAGGGCTGCTCCTCTCCTGTATTGCTGACAAGAACCCATGCATATTCTTTGAGCCCAAGATTCTGTACAGAGCAGCAGGTAAGCTGGCTTGTGTTCAAGTATTACTGTGGAATCAACACTTAACTGAAGCCTTGTTTAGGTTTGTTCACTTGTCCCATTCCGAGCTGCTTGTCCCCATCTTTTCGCCTGGATTCGTTATGGAAAGCAAATGTTCTGCCTCTTTAGAGGTGTGTGGCAAGACTAACAAACAGTGTGCCTGACTACAAACAATGTGACTGAGATCAGCTGGGCCACAAGTGTGAAGCAAGCTGTCTAAATGGGCTGTGAAGTGTTGACAGTGACGAGCTGAAGCCCCTCCCCTCGCTGCTGCAGTGCTGGGAGCATCAGTGTGTCAGGGTGGCATGGAGGAACCTAAGGCCAGCATGGCCTCGGGCACGCTGCTGTGCTGTGGTTAGAGGTGTCCAGCGATACCGTAATAAAGTGCTACCAGTTGTTGAAAGCTCTGGTAACGAAGTACTGGCCCAGCCACATGCTGATAATTTGATAGCCAAGATTTAAGGCAGAGATGGATTTTTTTCAGATGATGTTTGAACTTGTTATAGTAATGAGAGACTTAACTTACCAAGATAATCAAAGGGAACCCTTTTTTTGTGTTCCCTGCTTTGACAGGAACCAGATGAGATTTTGAAATGTGCTTCTTTCTCCTGCTGAGCGGTTTAAACTCTAACGAAGGACTTTAGTAATAACGGATGTTGCTGCAGAGATAACACGTTTTAATAGCTTTATTTTTACTTGATTTATTCTTGCTTACACAGCCTGACATGTACCTCCCCACAAATACAAGTCCGCAGAGCGGCGACGCAGACCACATCAACTGTGATTGGTTCATAAGGGGGCGATCAGGATTTAAATTCACACACACACGCTTCCTCCACAGTTTAAAGTGGAATATTTAGTGGGCTGTTATTTTAACGCAATCAGAATGGCCACATCTTCTATTTTCTGATTTATTTGTATTTTTTCTGTTTTGCCTTCATTTGTCTGTGCGTATGAACTCAGTCACTTCTGAAGTTTTCTCTCATAATAAGCTCCAACTCCGGTGTGATCTGCTGAGCTCGCTCCTCATTATTTGCAGTACATCAAGCACAGTGGGAAATGAGTCCTGCTACCAGCTAGTGCAGGGGTGTCAGACAGATCGCCCAGCAGAACCGGCCTGCCCGAGAGTCCAGTTCGGGCCATTGGACGGCTCTGTGAAGAGTGAAAACGGCAGAGAACGAATGGCTCACGTCATGACAGCGGTTGTCTGAACGGTTCATTTCCTTCGAGGCAGAGGGCAGAAATACTGTTAGCTTCACAGACTTCTTAATGACAAAGACATCACCCGTAGCTGCCACACCACACTGAAGTAAAGGCGGTTAAGCCAAGGAGCCATTTCTTTGAGTTACGACAGCAGTGTTTCTTTGTAATGAGTTTAGACGGAGCGAATGTGGAAAAACTGAACCATGCTGTTGAATCGGCACTCTTTTTCCTCAAGAAAAAATTAGTAAATAGATGGTTCATCACATGTGGTTATTTCAGCAATCTACTTGTACTTCCTAATACCACAGGGTGCACATTTGGAGGCCTTTTCAGCTATTATGCAATATATTTATTGGCTTTTTTCACTTGTGATCCGATCGTGCTGGATGTTGTCTGTGAGCATGAGATGTGTGTGTGCTTTTGGTGAATTAGGAGTTAAAGTATCTGTCCATCCATTGAACAGTGAACAGTTTTGGGTCCGTGGAGGAGCTGGAGCCTTTCTCAGCTTCCTGCATACATGCCAACAAGTCCCAAAATGAGAAGAACTCAGCATGATTATGCTCTAATTTGGAGTAAGATACAGAATACTAATTGTTGTGCCCTGAGTGTCAGAAAGCTTTTGCCTTAATAGGCTGCATTTCCGAACTGATGCTTATCTGTTTGTCAGAACCAGACAGAAAGGCAGGTGCTTCTTTACTTGTGTCATTATTGATGCCTTTAATACGTCATAGGTGTAGCTGCTGACTGGCAATTGGCTCATAAGGGATATGAAAATGCAATACATGTGTCATATTTCAGATTGATGTAGTTAATAACATCAGTTTTCATCAGCCAGTAGAAAGCAGGTGTTTTTGTTTGCATTATTTCTCTAGTGATGCTGGATTGATGTGCCGGTGCATCAGTAAGATATTGTATGCACTAAGAGAGGTGTTGCTCTCTTGTCTTCCACCAAAATGAGGGTACAAGTGTGAAAAGCACTGTTTGCCAGCAGGATTATGCAAAAAAAAAACCTATTCAGCTCAAAAAGTGATGGCAGTTTGAGTTTACGATAAGTTTTTGCAAACTTGGACCAGAGGTGCACAATAAATGCTGTTGTGGCTGTAGATGGATTTTCTTTAAACTGCGACAGAGGCCCATCTTTGAGGATGCACTCAGTGAGAGCCCTTCTGCTTTCTTGCAACATTTTCCGGTGGAAAAATGGCAAATGTAACAGCATTTACAATGTTCTGACAAACGTCAAGCTTCGTAAGAGGAAGCACTTAACAATGAGCCATATCATCAAGCTTGAATGAATGCATAACAGCTTGTGGGCAGCTTCAGTAACTAATAGTTTTCTATTCTCTTCTGTCATGAGTGCACAGCATTGCTGCTATTAAAATGAGCTTATTCAGACATGGGTGGCCTTTACTTTAATGCTAATTGCAGCTGTATGCAGACATGCTATAAGACCATTGCCATTGCCAACATTTAGTGGGAATTTAGCATGCAGGACTGCACAGTATAGCACGCTATAGATGCTGTAGCAAATCAGACTTGTGCATTCACATGTAGGTGCCTGGTTTTTGCATCCCAGGGTCGGAGTGACCTGGTGGACTGACACGTTTAAATTGCTTCCTGAAAAGGACTTTTACATTTTGACAAATCACTCATCTGCTTCACGCTGAGGGTTCTTTAGCGGCAGCGTGCACAGGGTTGTTTTGATTTCCTACAGGGGCAAAGCAAACCAGCCCTCGTGCCGCGTGCCTCTAATGAACTCCGCTTGGATTATGAAGTCATGTTTTTTGATTGCTGTGGCCTTCCCGTTCTTGCGTAGAAGAGGAGAAAAACCACTCATTTGTCCCATCAAGGCCGTGCTGTTTTGCGGGGCCTGAGATTCCACTTGTTAAACCATAACCCAGTTTTCATAATTCAGTTTTAAGATTCTGAAAAATGTTATTATTCCACTCAGTTGGCCAATTTTCTTTCTCGTCTGGAATCCTAAATAGGAGGTTTCACATGATTCACCAAAGCCGTCGGGATGGACAGTTTTTTCCCCCTTTACGGCTTCTTGTAGGCTCTAAAGAAACATGGAAGTCGTTCAAGGTTTCCAGAAAGGTCTCAAACTCGGCGCCTCCTCAGAGTATAATTACTTTGCCTAATTGTAATTTTAACTTCATGTGTTGCCTTTGAGGAATGCTTTTAGCAGTTGAGTTTCTCCGAAATCCCCTCACACTTTTAGATCCTGCGTGCTTCAAATTTGGGAGCCAAAACCAGAAAATGGTGAATGGGATTCAAAGATAGTAAATGCTGCATTTAGAGATTAAACGTTTGCATTTGTGCAGTATAAATATCGCTAATAAGCTGCTTGTTTAAAAAGTGATGGCAGTTTGAGTTTACGATAAGTTTTTGCATTATAATAAATTCCATGACTGTGCTAATGTTTTCCAAGACTTTAATAGCTTTTATTCAAACCATGTACTTACATGCACTTTATCTTGGACTCGAGTTCAAAGAGGGACTGGCTGCGAGGCTCCCCGTTTTGGGCTGATATTCCGTTGATGTGGCCCCTTTTCTGATTGATACCCCATCCCAGTGTGTTGTTGTCAAGATTAATCAGAGTTACAAGCCCATAGCTGGCAGAGGATCTCATTAGATCATACATTAGATTGTGCTGATAAAAGCACACTGGCTGTGGTGAGAGATGAGGTTCTGGAAAAAGCCTAAAGAAACATTTGAAAGGAGCCAGATAAAATGTTCAAGAGCGGGATTTTATGTTTCTGAAGGTCTGTTATTTGACCAGTTTGTCATCTAGTTTGGATTTAAACTGAAATGAAAGCATGGTTAGTTTGGGATCAGAGCATTTAGCATATAAATCCCAGGCTTCATGGCGAAATGATGAAAGAATGTGTTTTGGGGTTTTCAACTTTGTACGTCACCTTGCATGTAAAAGTTTTGCACGTGTATTTTTTGTTTTTCTCAGTGGAGCAGGTTCCCGTGGAGGCATACACTATCCCACTCTCGCAAGCTGAGATCGTACAGGAAGGAAGTGATCTCACTCTGGTTGCCTGGGGGACACAGGTAGGCGATTCCACTCATTGACAGACCCTCAGCGGGTTACCTGAGCAGTTTCACGTTATCATCTATCTTTGGCTCATTTTCCATGGCCACAGAAAGAAAAGGGCCAAGTTTCATCTCCACTAAATGACATTTAAAGCCACGGAGGGTAGCAGTGGATTAACTTTAAGTCTGTCCGTAGCCCCCTCTGTCCCTGCGAGGTGTCTCAGTGGGCAGTCCGAGGGCATATCTGCCCAGACATCTCCACAGCATCGAGGCTGTTGATGACTCTTTTTTGCTAACACTACATGTCTGCTGCACACTTTCCATTGTGGCCTTTCTTTTCACCGGAGAGATTTTATGTTCCTCAGCTTGATAATAAAGATGCCTGTAACTCACCAGGAGTCATCCCTGACTTCGATTGTACCAGCCACTTTAACAGGCTTATCCAGGGCATGATGTACCTGCGGCGTGGCGGGGGGGGTCGGCTCGGACTGAAGGAAACGGTCTCCATCAAAGTCAGTATTAATGTTGAAGGGTGGACATGGAAGAAGGAGGATCTTGGAAAGTAGTGGAAAACATCTCCTCTTTACCGCCCTCCTTCCTTCCTTCATTTGTCACACTTGTGTAGATGATGGTAAAGAAGCGTGTTGTTAACAGAGCAGCGCTTCAGGCTTCACCACCTTTTAGTAAAATTTATTGCTCAGAATCACGAGCTTTATCTGCTGCAAATAATCTGCTGCAGCATCATTAATTAAAGTTGTGCTTATTTGTAAGGTCGAAGTTGTGTTTTTTCGAGCTGGAATGACAAACTGTTGCAGTTGTGATTGTTCAGATTTATCGCAGCAGTTGTCATTTGGAAGCATTCAAAACATGTCTGCCAGTAAACGTGGGCTCAGTGAACTCGAGCACTAAAGTGATGAATTGATGAGGCATAACTTTCATACCTTTTTAAAAACAAAATATTGGGGGCTATATTTCTTTAAATGAAAGCACAAAATATGATGCTTAAATTGTTGTCATTATTATTATAAAATTACATTTTTGCAACCTGTATATTAGCATCCAAACTAGTTAATGTGCATATTAAGCTGCAAAATATGAGTTGAGCGCTGACTTTTTTTAGGGTGCATCAAAGGGTGGTAAACAAGTTCTTAAACATTCCACATTGTGGTGGGAAAGGAATAAGCTTTTGTTTTTCCATTTAAAAACCAACAAAGCATTAAGCATCTGGATATAATATGCAAATATTCCTTTTTATTGTCACGATATTTGATGTGTAAGCGTGTTAGAATATAAACACAGCAAATTTAAGGCAGACTAAAAAGACAAAACCTCCCCCCCCCCCCCCTTTTCATTTTTTTTTTAACTGCACTTCCCCCAACACGGGGCC
>VOQJ01009858.1:17623-35666 GCA_015052665.1 Apistogramma diplotaenia
GAGGCGGGGAGGGGGGGGGGGGGGGGGGGTGGGGGGGGGCGTACCACAGCGAGTTTTTCCCGACCTTTCGCCCACCAAGCGAATGTGTAAACGAGTGCACCATCGTAGGCACTCGCTCATGTGGAAAATATTGGCGTTGAGTCTAGAATCAGTGCTTTCTTTTTTCTTTTTTTTTTTTTTAAAAAGACACTGATTACACCAGGCAGCAAAGTGAGTAAAAACAGTAACTTTACTGCCAAACTGCAGCATTCTCAAGAGAACACCAAAAAGCTGAGTGACACTAAACATGGCAGTCTTTAAAGTTGTCCTTTTCATAGACTTCTTTGCTTGTTTAAGGAATAAAATGCTCAAAAAACACAGCCCAAGGTTAAACGCTTTCATTTTTGTAACAATGACAGCAGGCAGAAATGCAGAGTCCCGAGTGGCCTCAGTAACCCCTCACAAGTGGTGCCCTAACTACTGGGCGCTGCACAGCTGCTTTGGGCTGGCATGGCTTTAAATGCCTGAGAATCAGCAGAGCTGCAATCCACACAACCATCTAAGAGTTTCATCACACTGCAACCCACCCATGCATAACTAGTTTAAGTATAATATCTATAAACAGCTCTTTGATGCTGAATCTTTGATCAGTCTGTTTGTTTTTTTAAAATAAAGACAGATTGGGATTTAAACTGCTGCTCAGACAAAACAAGTTTTTAACCAGTGATTCACTATATGAACAAAAGTACTGGGCCTCCTACACATTACAGGAGCTCTTCAGCCATGGAAACCCACGAAGCTCCGGGTGTAAAGTTTTTATGGTGATCTTAATGCCCGAGAAAGTTTGGAACTTTGCAGTTATTGACTTTAATGAAATGAACAACGGGTGCACTGGAGGGGCAACAATGAGACAACCAGTCCCTAAACAGGACTGGTTATACCTGGACCCTTGAGAGTTTTGCACAGGTAGTCCAACTCCACCAGGATGGCACATCAATAAGTGCCACTGCCAGAAGGTTTGCTGTGTCTCCCAGCACAGTCTCAAGAGCATGGAGGAGATTCCAGGAGGCAGGCAGTTACTCTAGGAGAGCCGAAGGGGGCCGTGGAAGCTCCTTCTCCCATCAGCAGGACTGATATCTGCTCCTTTGTGTAAGGAGGAACAGGATGAGCGCTGCTACATGACCTCCGGCAGCCACTGGTGTGAATGTCTCTGACCAAACAATCAGAAACAGACTTCACGAGAGTGGCTTGATGGCCCGACTTCCTCCTCTGGTGCTCTGTGCTTTTCACAGATGAGATCAGGTTCACTCTGAGTACGTGACAGACATGAAAGGGTCTGGAGAAGCTGTGGAGAACGTTATGCTGCCTGTAACATTATTCAGCATGACCAGTTTGGTGGTGGGTCAGTGATGATCTGGAGAGGCATATCCATGGATGCATGCAGACCTCTACAGGTGAAGCAACGGAAACCTGACTGCCATTGGGTATCAGGATGAAATCCTTGGATTAATTGTCAGACCCTACACTGCTTCAGTGTGAGCTGGGTCATGATGGGTCTTGTTCTCATGTGGTGAGAATATGCAGGCAGTTCCTGGAGGATGAAGGAATTGATACCATTGACTGGCCCCCATGTTTGCCTGACCTAAATCCAATGGGATGCTCTAATAAGACATGATCGTCTCATTAGGAGCCCCGACATTGTGTCAGACATGCATAGAAACACGTGGGGGCCATAGAAACCACTGAGTACCATTTTGAGTTGCTGCAGTTGAGCTTGGAGCAGTGTGTATACCTGTGGCAATCAGACTAAGAGGTGTGGACCAGTACTTCTCTCCATAGTGTATGTAGTTTAAGACTGAATAAAGCACAAATGTTGCCACTGATGTGCTGACAGGATATAAATGTAAAACCATAAATGTACAAACTGAGGCACACATCAGACAGCACCAGTGTAAGAACTGCAGTAGCTGTGTAACATTTTCATACACAAAATAACAAAAGATTTACCGCCTCAATAATATGCACTCTATAAAAGAGATGAGTTGGGCTGAGTAGCCATCATATATGCTACCTATTAGTGGTCTCCTGTCTGATGATATACAGCTGTAAGCAATGAAAATAACACTACAAGTTAACTTGCAAAGTTAAGAGAAGTGTGTGTTGTGTAATTGTCTGCCAATCACTGCTTTCATTCTCAAAGTTAGATTTGAGTGTTAGCCAGACGTTTCAGTCCCAAATACTTTTAATAAAAATTAGAGGCACACAACACAGTTGAGAAACCACAGTAACAAAACACGACTCTAAAAGAAAAACTTGCTGCACAACTGCTGTACTAAAATATATACATCATTTTATTGGCTTTTCCTGGTGCGTGGTGACATGGAAGCGCTTTTCCGTTTTTCTGCTCAGTAAATAAACTGTTAGAAATTGGTGGAGCCTCTTGAAACGGGTGTTCTCCTCTGATAAACGTATTTTTGGGACAACTTATGTTCTTCTGTTTAGAGAGGAAGTAGCCAAGACATTGTTAATTCAAAAGATTGCACACCTGGTGTCCGGCTTTTCCGGCGGCCTCGCGTCTCCGTAAAGCCGGCCTTTTGTGCTGCTTATTAACTGGACACGAGAAGCGGCGAGTGTGCAGGCAGTGAGATAGGCTGCAGACACACATCCAGCTGCTGGCAGCCAATTAAAATGTCTCATGTCCTATGAGTCACATTTACCTCGTGTATCTTTGAGTCGAGGGCGTGTGTGTGTGTGTGTGTGTGTGCGTGTGTGTGTGTGTGTGTGTGTGTGTGTGCGTGTGTGTGTGTGTGTGGTGGAGATGTAGAGATCTTTAAAGCTGTGCTATAGAGAAGAATGTCGTTCCCTTCCTGAGGGATCTGTCCAGGCAGCCACCAGCTATACTTGGAGCTAAATATATTCACGCCTCTTGTTGACAAAAGGAATCATGGGCAGAAATTGCTATAAAAATACAGAAAAAGTGAGTGTATTTAATTTTGTCCCACAGTCTAGAGCGTTCCAGTAAATGTAATAGTCGTTCTTTAAGGGATAAACAAAATGGCTGGTTTATGTCTGCCAGGCGCATGGCTCCGATGATGCTCTGTGGAAAGTCTTCCCGTCGTGCTCGGGCAGCCCAAGTGCGGAGCTGTGTAAAGATGCTACATAAGACCTTTCCGATGCCTCACTAAGTGAGTTACTTTACTCCCTGCTGATTAACAGCTTTTCTTGTTGATCTGACGAGGATTTTGCCAACATTTTCATCTGCTGGGCCCACATTTGTTTGACTTGGCCACTCAGGAGTCTTACAAAATATCTCTGTTGCTCCCATTATTCTTTTTGGTCCGACCTCATTCTCAGGTTTTCCAGACTCCAAATCCGACCAGTGAAGTGAAGACCAGGGCCAGTTTATAATACAGTCATCGGTTCACTGACGGGTCATTATAGGCAGCAATTTGTGCACCCAGGATGCCTCAAGGACCTCTGCCAGGGCCTTTTTCGTTTCCTCCAGCTGCTCTTCCTTAACTTCTCAAGATTTTTAAGGTACGATTATGGCTAAAATAACTATAATATACTAATAATAATAACAACAGAAAAAATTTATGTGAAGAAGGTGGGTGCAGAGTGAGAGTGCTGTAAAGAACACTGAAACATGAAAAATGGATTTGGCTGTAAAAAGCCTGTAATGACCGTATTATCTCTAATAAGGCAAAGGAGGGGAAAAAAGCCTCTGAACAAATATCAGTGAAATACGCAGCTAATTGAGAAGCACCGGTCTGCAGCGACTCTGTCAGCCTGTCCACAAGCTGTAGATGCACCAGGAAGCACCCAGCCCAGAGGTGTCAAACATATAAATATGTTAGAAAAAAAATATTTTGTATCAGAAAAATCTCCCATGACCCTTCATAGAACACCAAAGTCATTAAGTAATACACAATAAAATGATGGAAATCTCCTGTTTTTCACTACTATAGATTTTATTTTAATTTTTTTACAATGGCTTCACTGTAAAAAATACATTTAAATAAAGGACTGTTTCTGTAATTATAGGACAGTCTCAACAAAGAGCTACCAGAACCTTTTCTGTAAGTTTGCTCATTTCTTACAATTTAAGCTCAGAGTGTTGCTGACAGATTCCTCTGTTGTATAAAAAAATTACATACTGTTGTAATTGCACTTTTTTTTTAATATTAAGATATCTCCGGGATTCAATGTGCAGTTGAACTTCTTACAGACACAAAAGGAGGTATCGCTGGTCGGGCCCCCTGAAGATTAAAGTGAGCTACATGTGGCCCACGGTGCAAAACAAGTTTGACACCCCTGACCTAGCCTTAGCTTTTTAGCTGGAAAGCAGAGAGAAGCAAGGGCAAGAGCAGACAACAAAATGGTCATTAAATTAAGAATTAAGTCCTTATTAGTTCACCCCCCATCTCCAGTGTTTAGGTCAACATGTACCATAGTCTAAAGATAGCTCTGTGAGTAACTGTTATCTTGTGGGAACCGAGTCTCTTCTGGTTTGTGAAGAGTAGCTGCAGCAACAAGCAGTCAGCCATAAAACGTGTAGATAAACCGAGGCTGCAGTATAGTAGTTACTTATTGACAGTCTGCTCCTAAAATGGAAAATGGCTGCAATGAACTGGAAAGTGAGTCTCTAAATGTGACTCTATTGGCACTGGGTTGTTTATATCATCTTTTGCATGCCTTTCACATTATCAAATTTTCTGTCCTGTCTTTTTTTTTTTTTTTTAAGTATTGCAGTTATCATCACTGCAAGTATGTCGTTAAACTCCTAGTGTGACTGTTCTGTCCAGCATAAAATCCACTGAAACACACCTGTGTCATAGGAAAACCCCACACAGGAGTTCTACACTTGTCGTCATCAGTAAAAGGCTTAAGTGATGTGGAAGTTGCATCTCGTGTTTTACCAAACTCCTGAGAAGAGAGTGGTTTGTTTCCCCTTCTTTGTTCCTCCTGATCCTGGTGTTTAGCAGTGCTGAAAGCAAGCTGTAAATGTTAAACCTCTACATTATCATACATAAACGTTTCAGCAGAGTACTCGTTGTATTCCTGCAATCATAAACTTTACATCACTTCATAACAAAAACATTTTGTAAATGCCAAACTGCAGAAATGCAGCGGGCCAATAAACTGTCAGTGAAATATTACTGAGGGAAAAAAATGTTGTTTATTAAATAGCCAGCTTTTTGTTGTTATCTCTTAGTTACTTGCAGAGCATAACACTGTCCATCTACAGAAAGAGCCTGCAAAGCCTATTTGATAAAAATCAAAACTGTTAAAAGTGATCACAGCCAAATTGAAACAATAAAGTCTTCAATAATCAATGCAAGAACGGTGAGGACAAAAAAGAGTGATGGCCTGTCAAGCTGCATACAGTACCAGTTACAAGCTTGGACACGATCATTCATTCCTGGTACTGGATAAACAATGGAAATTCATTGGAAAAGAACATGCACTTTATTCAAGTGGCTACAACATGATTTCCTGGAGCAATCTCAAAGTAGGGGTCAGACAGTTCGTTTAAGGTCACCATCTCATATCCATCAGCATGGCTGCCTCTTTTTTTTTGGATCTCATCTAGTGTGTCACAACACCAACCCTGGACAAAGTGACATGGAGCCAATTCGGGCAGGTAGAGCAAGCAGGAAGCAATCATTTTATAGGTGTTGCCAAAAAAAGCATTTTCACTGTGCCGTGTGCCTGCGGACAGTTGCATTCTGGCAGACACGACAGTTTGGCTCATTTCCACTGAATGCTCACATGCTTCAGCTTAAACAGTGTGCAGTTCCTCTTGTTTGTGTAGAATACCGTGCAAACAGGGGACATTTGCAGAGGCAAACACTTGATCTGTGAAAAAGTCTTCTGTGAAACATTTGACCCAGCAAAGTGAACTGTTAGAACAGTACTTAAAAATGAAAGCCACACTGAACCAGGTCCAGAGGCACCTGACATGATGAGATTTGCGGAATTAGTCGGGTATACATTTTTATTAATGGGCAGAATCCCAAACCTTTATTATCGCAGTTTGTTTTTCATTGGCAGCAGCTTTTTACAGCTGGCTAAAGTATATAAAAAAAAAGACTTTGTGTGCAGCTTTGTTTGTGCAGCATGAATCTGTCCTGATGGCAGAGGAAGTCTGTGTTGAGTTTTGTGATTTATTGAGACCTTTGAGCAAGAGCTGGATGGGCTGTGCTAAAATCACCGTACAGTTGGATCTATTTCTGATGACATATTAAAGACAACAGTGAGTCTTGGTCACCAGGGTGCAAGCGCAGCCTGACTCTATGTTAGGAACAGTGGGACTACGTGACTTCAAGCGAGTATCCCTACACCACAGTACAGCTGTTTGTGGTCTACAAACATAAGGGGAGGCTTAAGTTTAATGAAAATTCTGCTACAGACAACAGAAGCTCATTATCCACAGCGAAATCATAACACCTTAGTGCGGCCGATTAAAGAATTTAACAGGCAGCGTCGTGCATCATGTATTGCTCAAACCTGTCATGGTTGTGACTTGTCAAAGCAGGTTTTATATCAATAGACAGGTTGTTTCAAGTAATTCACATTTCTGGCATTAAAACCTCGATAAAGGACATGCTAATTTGCTGGACCGACTGCAGCGTATGAATATCTGGCAGAACCGCCGACTCTGTTGCTTTCCTTCTGGGACCTGAGATATCTTGTAGGTCTCTGGCGTACCTGGTAAGTGCTTTCTCCAGCTCGCTCTCCTCTCTTAAATGTGTATAGCTTTCTCCCTTAATAGATGTCTCTTGGCCTGCTCACCAGCTGAAGTCTCTGTGACTGCAGCGCTGTCTGGATCCCAGCCCTCGCAGTGATGCAACCAGTTTGGCTGAACCTGTTAAACCGTCTTCAACACATGCAGGAGGAGTCATTTAAGGATAGCAGTGCACAAGTGCATCAATATCTCAGGTCGTACAACATATAAATAACATTCTGTCAGAGCCCCAAACAAAGGCAGAATTTACTGGATGGTTAATAGAGGGGGAAGATTTGTAGGGAGTGATACTTGGGGGAGTAATGTGCATCAGCATCTGTTCTGATTCTTGGAACTGGTGCAGGTTATGATGAGTGTTCTGAGTACTCTGGGGTCTGTTTACTCACTGTACAGATAAGACCTTCTTATCAGAGCTCCGCTCAACTTCCACTCTCTCTTAATGGCTTCAGGCTGTAATGCATGTCCCGAGGCAAAGGCTGCAGGTAAATAAAGAGTGTGGAAGCAGCCGAGTGCCAGGCGGTGCGCTGACATCAGTTTGTTTGCCATTTACTCAGGTGGATAAAGATGAAAGCGAATGGGCTCGGGAAGCCACCGGCGAATTCTGCTCAGCATCAAGTTCAGCACGTTGTCCTCGTCTCTACGGCTGTGTTTATTGTTTTTGATACCACCTACCATAATTACAATGGGGGGAATAATCTGTTCTTTGAGGTCGCTTTAAAGACTTCAGCACAATTGTGGACCGATGGAAAATGTACCAAAATTTCGACCACACATTAGAGAGATGTTGCTTCAGAAAACATTTTAATCTCTTGCCCAAGCAAAACTGAACCCGGCTTCCTCGGATGGAAGCAGTTTTATGATAATAAACAAAAACAGACTAAAACCAAAACTTTCAGTATTTATGACCGAAAAAGAAGCACGATGTGTTTCCAGTAGTAAAATGAAAAGAAAAGAAAAGTCAGTATCACTGCACCGATTTTTACTGCCACACTTCTCAAGCTCTTCTGAACATGTTTTGGAAAAAATGATTTAAATGTACGAGTGCTGGAACTATTGTGGTTACGTTTGATTGAACGATCATTTTTCCTTATGGAGCAAATTTTTTTTATTTTTTTTATTAAATCGAGGTTCTCCAATTCTGAGTCAGAGATGTTCTGCCACATCTGGCAGCGGCTTTTTTTTAATAACTCCATGACAGACGTCAAAGGTTTTTCTCTGTTTAAAAGAGACCCCGGTCTCAGCTATGGGGACGGTTGAGGGCGAGAGATCATGACGACGTCAGTTTCTCCACATCGCCAAGAATTTATTTGATGTCAGGTGATCAGCGAAATAGATGTTTAAAGAGCGGCCTCGAGTCTGTCAGCAACAGCTTATTCCGAGCATTCGTACTTGGTTCTAATTTTCCTGTTGCATGCGTTTGATTTTAAGTTGTCACTGCAGTAACACTGATGAAACCCAACCTTGAAACATGGTCACTGATTCCTCTCCAGATTATTCCCAGATACAGCTCTTCTCCTTGGTGTAGATGTGGAAACGGCTCAATTCTGGCAAATTGAAGAAAGTCCCAGAGTCATCTCTCTCTCATTCGAAGTAATTTATCGTGGCCTTGTTCCAGCTGCTCATGCTGCCTCCTACACACTTTGCATTTCAATGAAACGTCCAGTAGGACCCATCCTTTTTGCTTAATTTTAAAATATGGTCATACTTAGCTAAAGACTCGTTATGATAATAATGTCGAACAGACAGCCATGGCTAGAAACAGCTGGACTCCAGATATATAGAGAGAAAAACATAGTTTGTTTTCTGAGCTCAGCTATAGGAAAAATCCTGTATTATGGGAGGTACGGTGATAGTATGTGAGGGAAAAAGTGTTAAAGCAATCAATCTATGCGAATATTTATTGCCTACATAACAAGGAATCCTTATTAAAGTCATTAGAGTGGCAGGTGTTTTTTTTCTTTGGCTATGGCTAAAATCTGTCTTGGTGGTGCACCAACAAAAAAAGTCTTTGAGTCCTCAGTTTATGGGGTAAAATCACAACACCAATAATTAGCTTTTAATAACAGGTGTAAATGCAGAGACCCATCGATTCAGATGTGATGTTCATGTTAATCCACATCTTTTACTTCACCGTCTGTTGAGAAAGCTGTAATCCCTGCTCAGTGCCAAAGGAAAAAAGCTGGCTGTACAATCGGTCACTGTAGAATCCAAAATACATTTTTACTTCAAATCTAGATATGTTTGTATTCACGTCTCGATCTATTGTAACGTCTGGGTGCCCGCTTTCAGCACCCAGCTCGGTTGCAAGCAGAGCCTCTTTTTGTGTTTTTTTATCTGATTGTGGTCTGGAGCCAGGCCAGGGAGGGGGCAGGCAGCCTGCTGACGATTAGCTCACAGACAAACCGGGGCTCATGCCTCTGTTTCCCTTTCAGCCGAGGGCTTCTCTGCCAGTATCTGCTCACTGGCCCAATACAGCATCCCTAATGTCTTTGGCCCGCTGTCGCACATGCACTGGAATCAATCAAATGAGAAGAAAAATGGCACAGGAAGAAAGTGGACAGAGGTTTGGGCCCCACGTTCTTATTATTGTAGCCCGTGTCTGTAATTACAGTGTTAACACTGAGCTCTGTAGACCCAAGCAAGCCGGACTGCTACACCAGTGTTTCAGTGGTTATATCAGTGGAAAATTACTCATGCTAGTTTTTCAATGATGGATCCAGGTCCTTTCTCACTTTCTCCGCCGATGTTGATGGTCAAAGTATGGCGTAATGCAGCGGAACAGAAGAAACCAGCACTTTTCCTCACAGGAGTTGGGTAATTTTATCTGGATTAGACGTGTAAATCACAAATTTGTGATAAATTAAGCCCATTTGTGGTTTTCCAGACTTTTCAAGGTATAGTAATCTCCACTGGTTGTGTCTTCCAACCCCCCATCCCACCCCCACTTGTGTCTGTCTGCTACTGACCACTTTTCCATTCTTTCTCCTGGCAGCAGTGAGCACTCACATTCCAGAGCTAGGCACTGGAGATTTCTCAAATTCTTCCCAGTGTCACTCACTGGAGAAATGTGACCTTTAAAATTTGGCAGTCATATCAAGGCATATTGGAAAGTCATATCCACTCACAGCTCTGAATGCACCTTGAAAATTAACCATAGTGGTTCTATAGTTACTGCAGTTTAATGAGCTTTGTCATTCATCCCACACACTTGCCTTCAAATTATACTGTAACTGTTAATTGTCACATTGTGTTGACAGCAGATGCCAAAACCCAAATCATCGAAGGGAATCGGGTTTCGGGTTTCGAATGAAAACAATAAATAAAGTGGCCCTTTTAGTTATGAAAGAAGCCCTCTAAAATCAGTCTGCACTATAAATTGGACTGCCTGTTGCGTCTTTGGGCCAGGTCGTAGGCTTTCCACCAGAGAGGATGGTTTAGTTAACTAGCTTTGGCCTGAGATGTGGGCAGATTGAGATCATCGAGGTCAGCCTGCAGGCCGATAACAAGACCGAGCGGAAAACGCAGGAACGTCTGAAGTCACAAGGACAGAAAGACATCCAAGAGGTCTGCTCAGATACAACACACACAACCAGATTGTCCCCTGCCCAGGGATTTTCCAGTTTCTTTAAAAGTCCGCTGTAAATCATCAAGTCAGTTACATAAACTGAAACCAAAAAGAAGTAATAATTTGTCATCAATCTTCAGTGTTTTTTTCTGTCATTCTACTTCTTTCATCTTTTCAGAACTCTTATTGGATTTGTTTACTGTTGAAGTCTTGACAGCCTTTTTGACTGCACTTCATGGAGTTCAATCAGAATTGGAACATCCTTGATACTTAAGCTAGATTTTTTTTTTTTTTTAACAGTCGGACTGAAACTCTGATTCGCTGTACTTTTTGTGGAAGGAAGCAAATTCCAAAGATAGATTTGTTTGGTTTAAATACACATTTGGGCTCCAGTGAGTGTTGATGAGTGTTTTAAGTGGTATCTGCTGCGTGATTGCCATGAGACCTGCAGTTGCCTCTTTAGCCTAAAAACATAAAAACCTTCTTTAATCCTCGTTACCATCATTAAGGCCATCTGAAGCCAGAAGGATACTTAGTAGATTTTAAGTATTCTGACAGCAGCTAAGCTGTTGCTGCACCATCATTGGCTGTGGACACTGTGGTGCTCGTCTTGGGTAATGCTGATGGCTCATCAAATTTAGAGTCTCATAGCAAAAAAGCAAAAAAAAAAACATTGCATTTTATATATAAATTATATTATACATCACTTTTTTCAAGGCATTTGGCCATAAGCCAGCTTTAAGCAACTTGTATAAACAGCCTGTTTTTCTCGGTGGGTTTAGCCTGTCTCACTGCGTTGTGTGTTTTTGTGTAATCCCAGACTCTGACTACTTGTCCTTGTTGCTAAAGATTGTTCTGTTTGACTGTGGCTGGATGATTGGCCTCAGTTTCATGCAGTAAAGCAAAGAGAGTACATGTAAGAGTTATCAGCTGTCTCTTTAATGGTATTGTGTATCTCAACATATAAGATGTCAATAGAGAATGTATTAGACTGTTGCCAGTGTTTCATACCATGCATTCATACGGTGTTCTGTGGCATATAGTGAAACTTGCTTATATAATAACACAATAACTCAATTTTTCCGAAGAAAAAGCTTCCAGTTTGAAAACAGCTTTTTAGATTTAGTGAAGATTAAACCCTCTGGAAACTGCAGTTAATCACTGAGCAGTGTAAGCCAAGCAGTTCACTCATATGTGCATGCTACAAATTTCTGACAACCACTACACATCTAAAACACATAGTCAAGCCATTTTTACAGTTTTTATATGCAGTAGCATATAAAAACACACCCTGTGGAGGAACCTTCTGCAGTCAAAACCTCACATTGTCTACAACACAACAAAAAGAGACAATGGAGGGTTCATGGGAGCCAGGTGCCTTTGCTCTTGTGCTCCTGTAGGAATGTCAACACACAACACCTCACCTACTGTAGGTGATGTCCAGTGGGCATCCTGGTCAAAAAGGTCACACACCCTTTGGAGGAACCTTCTGCTGCTTCTATCTTCTCTCTTATTCAGTCACTACCCACAGCTCATGGCCATAGGTGATGGTAGGAACGTAGATCCACCTGTAAATTGACACCTTCACTGTCATGCTCAGCTCTTGCTGCAGAGTGGTACAGCATCTGTACAGTAGAAGCTGCACCAATCCATCTTGTCAGTCTTCCATGGCGCACTCCCTTCATTTGTGAACAAGGCCCTGAGATACGTGAACTCTTCCACTTGGGGCAGCAAGTCATTCGCGGCACTCCACCCTTTTCTGTCAGACTTAGAGGTGTTAATTCTCATTCCTGATGCTTCACACTCCGCTGTGATCCGCTCCAGTGCGGGGTGGAGGCAGCCACCTGTTGAAGCCAAGAGAACCGCATCATCTGCAAAAGAGATGAACTCTTGACACCACTGAACCCGACACCCTCCACCATTTTGGCTGTGCCTAGAAATTCTGTTGATAAAAGTTATGAACAGAATCTTGTGCAAACCAAACTCTCGCTGTATATAGACCAGAAGCAACTAACATAGTTACTGCACAAAATTTGCCTCGTGTTATGCTCAGGGCAAACAGTTGCCACCGTCTCTGTTTCGGGAACAAAGGTGATACCTTGTGAAGTGGATTTTCCAGCCAAGCGTTGCTCAGTCACATTGCAGGTGGTGTTTTCCTCACTTTCATGAGGGTCACTGCTGCTCAGATTGGGACTTGCGGTGTAGCAGCTTGAGGTCTCCTTTTCATGTGTGGCAAGATCAGGACACGCCCCACTTGTCTCATGGAGATCCAGTGACGTCTCCAATGTTCTGATAACTTTAATTCTGGGAAGTTCTCCATTCAGATGAATGTAAAACACACACACACTCCTCCCTGGGACAGGTATGACTAAAAATATACCTCTTGGGTTAGTCAGTAACTTATCATGAAGCTTAGTCTGGTAGCTAATGTTCAGCATCACTGCAGTTTTGTTTAAAAAGAATAATAGAGAGAGTAGATGGGAAAAGGGGGGGGGGGTGACGTCCAGGCCCGGGGATGAATCGAACCCCGGCCCCTGCAGTGACCTTTGGCATACACTTTGCCCACTCAACAAGGTGAGCTATAGCAGCACCCCTGCTCTACAAAATGTAATAAAACCCAAAAGATTTGCATGACAGTTTTAGAGTCTGAAGTTATGCCTTCAGATTTGTTGTTTTGTCCAACATTTCCATCTCAATTTGTAGCGACTTAAAATCAGAGCTGTATTACCTCCTTGTGTTGGAGAAGTTTGAATTTGAGAACATTTGCGGTCTTGGCTTGAAAACAGGTTGGATCTGTTTACAGTTCACTTTTCAAAAGTTTCTCAACTAATCACCTTTAATAAAATAACTGTTGTATGAGCTTTGACAGACCCCAGCATTTTGAGCTTTGAATTGGTAGTGTTTGTGCTTTGCAGAAACGTTGTGCCGTACTATATGTTCTCATTGTTCTGTCCACTGTCTGCAGTATCCTCCTTCGCCTTAATGGCACACGATTTGCCTTGTGCACTGCAGTAACTGTAGACTACAGCATTGTACTCACTTGGTCCGACTTTGTGTTTTTAACATGCTTTCCGTCCCAAGTAAAAAAAAAAATGTAAAAAAATTCCAGTATTTGCTTCAAATGCTATATAATTTCAGTTTATACAGGTTATCCTGCTGAGAAAGAATCCTTATGAGACGTTGTTGGGATGTTACATCCACAGCAAACCACCCCTTTGTTATGTTATACATGACTTTATAGAGCCTTTAAAAATCGTTGATTGATTTTTACTGCCTTACTGTCTGCTCACACACGCGTCAGCCTGTGGGATCCTCGCAGAACTGTCATCAAGTTGAAGTGTGCACAGTCATGTACATGTGTGTACACAGTGGCACACAGTCAGTGGTACAGTGTGGTTACAGGGCAGAAAGGTAGAGTGTGTGCGTCTGTATGCGCACGTCGGGGAGTAATTGAGTTGAATTGGCTTTAATGGGTCTTTATGGGATGTTTGGAGTTATTTCTGTCTGAGGTCTCCTCTGGCGTCCTGGCTCCTCTGAAGGATGGCTTGGCCCTCCGCCCAGTGTAGAGGCAGTTCTGCACTTTCTTTTCTGTTGTTCCTCTCTCCCTCGCTCTCTTTGTCATGGCAGAGAGCAAATGATCGTACGGCACTAAAAAGCGAGCGAGTGTTTGTGTTTCCTCCCGCCCTGCCTCCCTTTCAGCGCAGTGATTTTAACGGGAGCCCCCATTTTGCCGAGCGCTCACCCCTCTCTGCTAATCGCAGCGCGCCACTTTAAAGGCCCAAGTAAGTAGTCGAGCCTTGTCCCGACTCTCATTTGTCACGGAGATCACATGGTGGCGCATGAGTTAGGACCCTGTGGTGACTGCACAATTACAGGGTCGGCGGAAGGGAGCAAAGCCAGCGGATCCAGTGGCAAGGACGACTCCTCGGTGGCGGCACTGAGCTAAACTTTCTGTTCCTGTCTCTTTTTGATGGACGGCCTGAGGAAAGAGGCACATTATATGGGAAGACGGGGAGTCACTTACAGTCAGTTGTGTGTGTGTGTGAGTGTGTAGGCATACAGTGAAAGCACAGCACATTTTGTTTTTGTCATCGCCACTCTTTTTAAATTATTCTCAACCAATTTAGTGGCGCAAAAATACAGATCCAACAAATAAGTGTTGGCAACATCTTCTGGAAACATTCTCACATGTGTTTTGAGAACTTTGAAGGCACATTATGTGATTCTGCACCAGTCTCACCACATCCCAGTTTAGCTCCAAATATGGACTGTTTTTATTCACTTCTGCATGTACGCTCTTCTTTTAGAATGAGTTACTGCTCTGTGATAACTATATATGTGCCACTGTCTTTTTAGATCTCTCTTCTTTCTGCTTAATGTAAAGTAGCGTGTGGGACACAGTTTATACTGGTGTGTGTGTGGATGTTCACATACCTTTGTGCACACACACCAGTCTGTATGTGTGTGTTTGTTAGAGAGAGTTTATATGCCATGGGAGAGTGACAGTTCTGACCTTAGCCTCTGAGGCCATGCCAGGTCACTGGCCGCCAGCCTCTGAGCGGTGAGGCCACATACTGGGGTGAGCGCTGCGACTGAGAAAACAGGCTTCATGAAAACAGAGTAGGATAAATAGATGGTTTGAAGGATGGATCGTGGGAGGAATGGAGAAAAAAAAATGGGTGACGAGGATGAGACGGAGCGACCGCAGCACGGAGGAGCGAGAGTCAGGAAGGAGCCCGATGGAGGAAAAAGGCAAATCCATGTAGCAAGGATGGAGAAAATGCCGAGTACGGGCTCCATGCTGCTCATTAGGTTTGGGTGTGTATGGGAATGGCAGCAAACATGACATTTCCCCTGCAGCCAGCGGAACGACTCCGGCATCAAATAACAGCCCTGCTGCACAATGAGTAGTAAAGCTGTAGCCACCAGAACTGTCGCCCAGCCCAGCTACCACCAGCCGCCAGGAGCCTTCATGTTGACTCAGGGCCAAGGGCAGGGCAGGGAGCAGTATGTATCAAACAAGCTTCCTACAGAAGTGAGAAGGGAGATTCTGGCTTGATAAACACATCCAGTATTTAACTAAAGAGATTTTCTTACTAAATTTTTATCTTTAACCCAGTTAGTGAATCTTAAAATGAAGCTGGTGTCAGTGGCCGAGCTGGCACTTAAATCAAGCAGAGCCCTGGGTGTGTATCCCTGTTTTGTCGTGTAATTATTTTCTGGGAAAATTCTCATAGTAAATGACAAGTTTACTGATTGATAGCACATCTTACTTAGAGATTGGTTAGACTGTATAAGGAAAGATGAGGAATTTACTCAGTGCAATAGTGCAAATTAAAGATGGTGTGGATCAAAGATTACTGCATTAAAACAACTGCAAATAAAAAATTTAATGTATTCAATTCATTGTCTTTTTCATCCTCCATTACCCATTATAATTTTACACTATTAAAATTCCCTTTTGAATGCACCCATCTTCACCAGAACAAGCTCTCTTCTCTCTGAGTTTGAAGCATTTCCTGTGTCCATTCCTAACCCACCTTTTCAGCTTGCCTTCTCCTTTGAAATCATCTTCTTTTTTCCACTATCATTAATATTTCTCCATAGACGACGACTTCTTTTTTCTTTTCTTCTTTTTTTTTGGTAAGTGAAGGCTCTGTGATTTAGCGGACATAAGCCACAGAGTAATAAACTCATCAGGCACGTGTCCATGATGTAACCATAACAAAGGGATCCCCCTGCCAGAATGCCTCCCTCAGCTTATGCTGAAAGATTCATGGCATGTTTAACAGTCCTTTGCACACTGAAGGCATATAATTTCTCCCATTGGACACATCTAACTGGTCATCTTCTTACAGTGTCTGATGCGCTTCCTCTGGCTCCACAGCTGTCTTGAAAGTAGTGGCTTTGCTCCCGGTTTTACCGACATGAAAGGTGGCTGTTATGGGCAAATAAGAGGACAGGATGAGTTTAGAGAAAAGGGTCAAACCGCATGATGAGAGCGGACGCTTCTGTCTCCTGAAAGCTCTTCCAGCAACCGGAAGCAACTGAGTTAAAGGCTACAGCCACAATTACTGTGTTTGAGTGCTGTGACAGTCTCCTGTCACAGATGTAAAAACAACGAAGTCTGTGTGTGTCTTTTTTTAATGTCTCTTGAAATTGTGTGTAATTGAACCCCCTGTGGTCAGGTGAATTGAATGACTTTGACAGCTGAGGTGTAAGGCCAGCCATAGATAGGTTGGAATAAATCTACCAAAGCCTTTAAATTCGTCCTTCTATAGAGATGCTAAATATGGCATTGTGTTTGTGAGAGTGGTAAATGTGCGGATAATAGGTCCTTAAAGACATGAATATAAAAGTTCTTGTTTATTTTTTCTTCTTTAACAGAAAGTGGTGTTCCCAAATGGATGGCGGGTTGTTCTGCCTTTTGTCCCAGATTGAAATATATGTAATAGATTATCTTAAAATGTCGCTCGTGGTCCCCAGAGGATTTGACACCGTTTTGTTGCTCTTAACAGCGTGACTCAAGGGATGCTGTCAGTGTATAAGATGTGTCTTTGTCCAGACTGGAAAAAGCACAAAGTAAATGGGTTACTATTAAATTTTGCACAGATGATGTGATCCTCTGGCTTTCCTCTGTTGACACAGCGATGTTGGTTTAGATTCAAATCTATAGACAGCTATTAAATCGATGTCCATGGGCCCAGAGAATAATTCCTAAAAGACTTTGTTGATTCGCTTCTTTTTTTCTGTAGTAAAATAATCCATTTGTTTGACGTGGAATTGGTTTATGACTGAAGTACTTGTAAAACTAATGACATTCCCAGCATGGGCTGCAGGTTTCTTTTGCCAGTATAGTAACGTGTGAGTAAGACAACAGGATGCCTTTACTGCCACCTTTGCTCTGCACCCAGTGAAACAACTTAAATGCAAGACCAAGTCTCATACTCAGAAACTAGCCAAGGAGAGGTTACACTTTGAACAAGATTTGGCCTGATTGTATCCAGCACAGACAGGAATTCAAATTTCTTGGATCACAGCCCAGCTTCATTTGGCAGCGTGTAATAGAATCAGCAGCAGTACAATAATACATTTCTTGGTTTTACCATATCAATAGAGTTTTGACTTGAATACAGTGACTTCAGCCCATCATATAAACTGCATTAACTGCTGTAGCAGCGCACCAGCTGCCGTTTAGCTGCCCCAGACATTACTGCATTTTGCCATTTTCCAAACATGTTGTCATATTGTGCACTGGCTTCTAAAGTAGCTCCAACTAACTTAGCTTATGCTAGCTAGTGGACACAACGCCAGTAACTGTATCTCGCGTTTAAGCTGCATTTGGTTTTGCACAAGTCTATTAAATGGGTCACAAGTTTCCCCCATGCCCCCAGTGTCTGAAATTCTATCCCACGATATTGTATAAACAGTGGCAGGCTCCTTTTGTGTCATAAGCATCTGAAGAATGCACTGATGAAGCGAGTGCTGGGGGGGTGTTCCCTCAGGGGGAGATGACCGACAGGGGGATCGGGGCGAGGCTGGTGTCGCGGCGTAAACGGGAACTTATGTTGATATTGTGTGTGTGTGTGTGTGTGTGTGTGTGTGTGTGTGTGTGTGTTTGCATGCGTGAGGAATGGGTTCAGCATCAAAGCAGGCTAAGAGATTGGGCAGTGGCTCTGTTTATTCCCCAGACCTGGATGAGTCATCGTGCTACGGCAAAGCTGACAGCAACATGTCACACCAAGACATCG